>JAJPUD010000737.1:391947-428422 GCA_023553655.1 Myrmecobius fasciatus | reverse complement strand
TATTTGATCTTCACAACATCCCTGGGAAGGAGGCAATGTTTTATTATCTCCATTTTATATTTGAGGAAACTGAGGCACACAGAGGTTAAACAACATGCCCCAAATCACAAAACTGGAGTCTGAAGTTGGATCTGAACTCAGATTTTCCTGATTCTAGACCCAGCATTACTACACTTGTCCATAAAGATTGCCAAAATTAGAGTGAGGAGGGAAGATAAGAGGAAGGAAAGGCATCATAATACAATATAGAAAGATTGCTGGATCTGGAGCCTGAGGATGTGGGTTCAAATCTCAACTCTGCTGCTCACCACTTATATGAACCTTAATTTTTCTGGTGATGCTCAGTTTCCCTTACCTGTAAAATTAGGGAGTTAGAATAGATGACTTCTAAAATGCCTTCTACTTCTAAATTGATAATAATGTGAAAGGGACACGTCTTACTGCTGCTTCTCTTTTTTTCAAGGTTGGCCATACAGCATAAAAATACATACAAATTAGTGAAATACAGGGTAGTTTGGGTGGAGTTGGAGGTGGGGAGAACAGGAAAGTCTTTCATACAGGAAAATGGTATTTGGGCAGTATCTTAAAGGCAGAGAGAATGAGGTAATACCTTCGAATCATGGAGAATAGCCCGTAGGAAAGGCTTATAAGACCTTGGAATTTGCTAAAGAAAAGATTCTGAGGCATCCAGAGATACACTGTTGAAGGTTTAAAGTACCTCAGAGATAATCTCCATTTCTAGACTAATCAATACTTAAGTGGGAATCCCCTCTACAACAACTCTAACAAGTAGTTCCCTGGCCTCTACTTGGAATCCTCCGATATTCTGTCCATTTCTAGATAACTCTAATGAGGCATGTTCTTTTTTGGATATGTATGAGAGGTTTTTAAAATTCTTTTTTAAATAGCATTTTATTTTTCCAAATACATACAAAAATGGTTTTCAACATTCACCTTTGCACAATCTTGTGTTCCAAATTTTTCTCCCTCTCTCCCCACCTCCACCTTCCCCTTCCCCTATAGAGCAAGCAATACAATATAGGTTAAATATGTGCAATTCTTCTGAACATATGTCCATCTTCATCATGCTGTGCAAGAAAAATCAGATAAAAAGGGAAAAAAACAAGAAAGAAAAAATCAAGCAAATAAACAAGAACAATAAAAAAGTGAAAATACTATTCTTTGATCCATATTCCGTCTCCATAGTTTTCTCTCTGGATACAGGTAGCTCTTTCCATCCCAAGTCTACTGGTTTTTCTTTAATCACCTCATTGTTGAAAAGAGCCAAGTCCATGACAGTTGATCATCTTCTTGTTACTGTGCACAATGTTCTTTTGGTTCAACTCATTTCACTCAGCATCAGTTCATATAAGCTTTTCCAGGCTTTTCTGAAATCCTCCTGCTTATCATTTCTTATAGAACAGTAATATTCCATTACATTCTTTTACCATAACTTGTTTAGCCATTTCCCAATTAATGGGCATCCAATGAGTTTCTAGTTTCTTGCCACTACAAAAAGGGCTGCTACAAATATTTTTGTACATGTGAATCCTTTTCCCTCTTTTATGATCTCTTTGGAATACAGATCCTAATTAGGCCTATTCTACAAAAGAACCCCAAAATAGAAAACAAATTGGGGAGACATCCAGAATTTCACCAGCAGCAGCAACCTTTTCTGGGAGTAAAAAAAAAAAAAAGTAACCAATGAAAGCCAGGCAAGAATTTGGATCTCTTCCTATCTCTGCCATCTTATTATAAGTGAATCAGAAACTTGGTCCAGGAGAAGCAGAAGGAACAGGGATGACAATTTGCTTTAATCTAAGGAGACAGGGAAAATAAAAAGAAATTAAGTCTATACCTCCAGAGAGTGCCTAATGTTTTCTAAGGAAGCTGCAATTTGCTTGTCCTGTCTTAACTCATGCTGTCGGTAGAATGAATGAAAATGATACTTCCACTTTGTGGCTTAGATGGGAATGGTAGCAGGTAGAACAAAACCAAGGCAGAATCAGACACAATTTTTCTATTCAGCACACACTGATATAACCACAACCCTGAGTGACTGGTTTTGATTTCATAGCCCTGGAAATAAAATAGATGAAGAATAGGACTGAATCCTGAAAAAAAAAGAAATATCGGTAAAGAAAAAGTTGAGATATATTTTTGAACATGGCCAGTTGGGGAATCTGCTTTGTTTCCTATATATATTTGTCATGAGGGTTTTGTTTTTTCCTTTTTCTCCTTATTAGAAGGAATTAGGAGGAAGAGAAAATTTCTATTAACTAAAAAAAATTAATTATTAAAAAAAATAATGGCAAAAAAATGGCAATATCAGTCATTCCAGTGTTTTTATAGCTCTTGCCCCTTGGTCAGGATCCAATTGTCCTTCCTTCTGCCATGGAAGTGTTCTCCATAACACAGCCTGGGGGAATATCTGTCTACTCCCCCACAGGCGTCAATCCTCCCAACAAACTACTGCAGTGAATTTCCAAGTGAATAGAAACAAGAAAGTCCACGGCTGTCTATCATCCCCTCCACCTATCTGTCTCCTTGACAACCAAGATCAGGTACCCAGGGAGGTCCCTGATAAAACAAGTAGCATGAGGTACTAATGGAAGGCGTTTTTTCCCAGAACCTTCTGCAACCCCAAAGTCACTGTTCTCCCTAGCAAGGAAATGCATTGGTGACAATCAGACAAGTGATGGATAAATTTGGATTTTTAGATTTCTCGATGAGAGCTCCTAACAGGAGCAAAGAAAAAAATAATTCATACATTTAAATTTAACTCTTCAGTTGTCACCTCTGCTCACACTGGTCCCCACTGGTCACGGCATGAATGTGGCCAGCCACGGACAAGCACTTATTTTAAGGAGGAAAGGCTTTGTATGCAGCAGTAGCTAGGTCTTGCATCTGCCATCTGAGGACCAGCCTCGCACAGTGCAACAGGCTGGATACCAAAGAACTCACAGACTCTGAAGTGTGAAAGTGTTGCCAACTATCACCACTTAGCCTGGCGAGATGGCAGCCTGTAATCTCAGCTTCTGAGGAAGGGAAAGCTGGTGGGGTTCCTGAGCTTGGGAGCTCTGAGCTGCAGTGGCTCAGGATGCCTTAGGAGGGGCAAACTAGCCAAGTCATGTGAAAAATAAGTCAAAGAGGCTCTGCCTTTAATAAAAAATACATACATATGTAAAAGCAATCAAAGGAAAAACTGAAAATTAGTAATGGATGGGACTGGTGTGTAGCCCCTGGGTTAGATTGTGAGACCTCCTCACCCTTTAAAAAACATCATCATTGTTTGAATCAAATTCTGACTTCAATTATGTTGGTAATCAAATGATGATATTTTGAATTTCCACAAAAATATATGCATTCATGTGTGTGGGCATTGTTTATGTATTATATAGTATACATTTATATGTATGTTTTCATGTATATGTATTATCTATAGGTATATTGTAAGTATATATGCATTATGCTTATATATGTACTATATATGTATATGCATATGTATGTGTACCTTGCAACATAAGCGTAAATAGGATCCTGCTAGGATAAAGTCACTAGTTATTCTTCAAGCAACACTCTACTAGTCCCTGTTCCCCCTCAACAGAAACGGCTCATGCTAATTTTTCAATTTTTGAAATTCTTTTCTTTCTCTTTCCCAAATGGTTGAGTCTGTATCAAGCCAAAGTTTTTGAACAATTTTCTTGTCACTCAAACTTTGAGTAGGACTTTTGTTTAGCCATTTCTTTAAAAGCTCTGACTAGAACTATCCAATTATATTAAACTCACAGGTAAATTTATCAAGTAAATTCATGACATACTCTCTTGTTTAAAAGGGGAAACAGGGTCCTTGTGCTCCTTCAGCTCCAATAACTCATCTTGATGTGGGCCCAAACTTGAGCTCTGGAACCCTCTGTCACATCCTACTGAGCTGGAATAGCTTTAAAGTCTGATTCCATTAATATCTTGTGTAAAGAAAAGCTTTGCTCTGTCTATCTGGTCCCTCTATAAGAGGTTGTAATAAACTGAAGGGAAGAAGCTTTACTCTCTCTATAGAGTCCCTCCCTAGTAGGCCATAATGGCCTATTGTGTAAAGAAAAGCTTTGGTCTTTCTGGCGGGTCCCTCACTGTTGTTCATTCATTTTCAGTCATGACTGATTTGGGGTTTTCTTGGTAAAGATTCTGGAATGGTTTGCCATTTCCTTCTCCAGATCATTTGACAAATGAGCACCAAAATCCATCTAATAAGACAAGAAGAGGTTATAATCTGCACTGGTGGAAAGAATATCCAATGGGATCAAATCAAAAGCTCTTCCATGTGGCTGAAGCTGCTCTGTCCAAAGTTTACCGCTATCTCTCAATTCCTGGACCTGATGGCCTGACCTTGTTTAACTTCTCTGTGGCTTTTGGAATGTCCATCTATTCCTCCTGGATCCTCTTTTCTTCCTTGAATTTTGTTACATCACTCTCTTTCCTGATTTTCCTCCTTTATGTCTAACCATTCCTCTAACCTTAGCTTGATCAACATCCATCTCTCATCTACCAATCATAGATGTTCCTCTAGTCTACCTGTTTCTGCTTCTTTCTCTATACTTTCTCTCTTGATGGTTTCATCACTTCCACCAGGGATTTGACTATCATCTCCATGTTAAAAAACTAGATTTCTCTCAAGTATATATCTGTATGTATATTTGTGTATGTAGATATGTGTATATGTATATGAAAATACATATAAACATACATTTAGGCTGTATGATCAAACTTGAAATGTGAAGCATATATATACCTAGATACATACATAATGCACATTTATATATTTATATATATATATATATATATATATATATATATAATGTATGTATATTGATTATGCCCCAAAAGTCTTAGTGCAATCTCTTCTTTCAAATTTGGTCAAAGAACATACATATAAAGTGAATAGATAGAAATATATACAAAGTATGTATTTAAGCTTACTCAAGTTTAAAGCTACACTAAGACTTTACATATATATGTATGTATATGTATATATTACTAATCTATTTCCTGTATTCCATTCTCACATTGCTAATTGCCCATAACACATCCCAGAGACACCTTAAACTCAAAACGTCCATTACTGAACTCATCTTCTCCCCTAAACCTAGCCTTCTTCCAAACTTCCTTATTTCTGCTGAAGCCATCACCATTCTCCCAATGATCCAGACTGGCAATCTCAGAATCTCTTTATTCTTCCCTCCTCCTCACCCTCTATAGTCAGTCAGTTTCCATTTGATTCCTGTTGATTCACTGAATCAACTTCCTCAGCATCTCTTTTCTACTTTTCCTTCCTGCCTGGTCACACAGCCACAAGCCTTTATCACTTCTCTCCTGCATTATTGGGGTAGCCTCCAAATGGATCTCCCTGCTTCTAGTCTCTCCCCTTTCTAATGTATTACCAGACAGCTACTAAAATAAACTTCCTAAGATTAATCAAGTCTTCTGGAAAATCTTCAGTGGTTCCCTATTGTCTCTAGGATAAAATACAAGCTCCTTAGACTGACATTTAAAGGAGTCCATATTTGAGTTCCAGCCTACCTTTTCAAATGCATCTCATACAACTTTCCAATATTCATTCTGTATTGCAAATTGTACTACCGACTCTCCCCTGAACTCAACATTCTATGATGTAGATGGCAGCAGACATATTGCCAGATTCATTCCATATTGTTCTAGTCCTTGACCACACCATGTTTCATAAGGTAAGTGGATGGCCTGCAATCACCAATGTTCCCCTGCTTGGGGGCCAATGAGGAGACTCCTTCTAGAGCCCAGCTTCAGACACTCATCATAATTTGGAAAGCAGTATTTAGGAGTCTGGTCTCCATTGTTGTTACTATGGATTAGTTGGCAATAATGTCATGTGAATACATAGGCTGTCTCCCAATTCCATAATGCAGTCTGTCTTTACCTCCACCTAGCCATATGCTAGAACCAGCCCTAAGCAGCTCAGATTTGATTATTTAGGTATATCTCAGAAATTGGCAAAAGCTACAATCAGGACTTCATTGATTATCTAGACTTCAAGAAGTAATGGGGAAAAAATGTTAGTAATATAGATTAAACTTTAAAGTATGTTGTGAGTACATTTATTTTTTCAGAGGCCATTGTTAAACCTTTACCAGGATTCACCTGCCCCTAATTCTCAGAATCTCTAGTTTCTTTTAAAGTTTAACTCAAATATCACCTTCTTCACAAAATTTTTCCTGAAATCTCATAGCTAATTACAAGTGTTCTTTCTCCATATTAAAATTATCTTGTATTTACTTAATTGTACACATGTTTTATTCCACTCTCAAAAAAAAATAAGGTGCATGAGGGCAGGAAATATATATACTTAACAAATGTCCCATTGGATTGGGTTTTGAAATAATTAATGCATAAGTCTTTATACCAATTGAATCATAGCTTGTTGCTTAATTACTAAAGATCTCCCCCAAAAAAGGCTCAAGCAATATATGGGGGAAAGGAGGGAAGTCTGCCCACCAACATGTGCATTGAATGGCTCTACTTGCCAAAGGCCAAGGGACAGAAGGTTGTAACAAACTCATCTGAATGGTTGCTAGTCCCACTCCCTAGTCTGTACTTAAAGTGATTCATTGCTCCGTTCAGGAGGAAATGCCCACCAATCCCTAAAGAAGACTCAGGCAATACAAGCTGTACATATTCTGAAGGATCCAAATCCCTTTTCTCCCCATGGAGGAATGCAGCCAGCACAAGGCAACTGCCTTTTCCTTCTGTCAGTATCAGTGGGCATTACCCACTGGCCATTGTCCTCCGTCACTATGGCACCTTTGAGCCAGGCCTTCTCAAACCCAATCCCTGCTTGGCTTCCATCTCACTTGGAGAATGCTCTGCTGATGGGGCTCAGCCTATGATTGTGTGCTTCTCCTGCCTCCTGCCAGTATATTCAACATTTGAATTAGACCCATTTATTTCACCATTGGTCACTTGCCCAGAAACTAATCGCATGCAAGTAATGAACAGAAATTGTTCCAAAATACACAGAACAGGTTCATTCTTTGCTCCTGTCGGCCTCTGTTCCCTGACAGATTCAGCTTCATTTTTGCTTCTCTCCAAGTTATTGGAGAAAAGCCCATCAGTGCATCTGGTCTTGAGCAGGTTTCCATGTCTCTTTAAGTGCATACAAAAGATTAGAAGCCATCCCGTTCATGCAACAGACATTTAGAGGAAGAAAATCTATTCAAAGAGCCTAATTAAAAGCTTCTCCATTGTCTGAAAACAGACCCTCTCTGGGAGTTGGAGTTGGAATCTTGGATGATTCTTTGGTGAGAAAGGAACCTACTTTTATAGACATGGCACCATTCAGAGAGAAATGCTTGTAATCAGTTTGTAATCACTGAAGCACAGAAGGGGAAGGGACCTCGGAGATCTCTAGTCCAGTCCACTTTCATGACTCCATTCATGCCTGTTGTTGGTCTCAGAATAGGAGAAATTCCCCAAACTCAACCAAGAAAGAAGAAAAAATGATCATTCCTCAAGAGAAAAAGGTTCCCCTCTCTCCTGTTTAGAATAATTTGGTTCCACTGAGTCCAAGGAACAGAAAAAAAACATAGAAAGTCATTGCCTTTGTTATACACATCTGTAGAAACAAAATATTTACTTCAAAGTGGCTATTGCAAGCCTGAGCAGCTTCTAAAATAGTTCATATAAGATCATGCAGGTGTTTCTAATTTCCCTGTAGAGCCTTTATCTCTCCTGCTGTCCCAGGGTCCTTCCCTGCAGTCTGGCTGCAGTCATTGCTTCTGTACAATAGGAAGTGCACAACCTTGCATATTGGGATAGGAAATCACCTGGTCTAAACTATCCTCCCCCTTTCTCAATAGAGTCCTGTATTCCCCTCCTACTTTGTTTAAAATTCCCACCACAGTGGTCAGTAATGGTTCAGACCACAAAGATGGAGTCATTGTCTCCAGATGTCCCAGGAAAAGCACCTGGTTCTTTCTCATTAGCATCTTCCTGGAGATTGATCAGATTAGCCAAGTCCTACCCTGGGCTCTTTGAGGCTGATCAATAAGACTAGGAATTTTGTCAGGTGGTATTCCCTTGATGATTCAGATTTCTAAACTCCCTTTAATCTCTCCACAGAAGTCGCTATATCCTTTTCTCTTTTTCCTCCCTCTGCTGCAATCCAAACCACTCAACCCTCTCTGCTAACTCATCCCCAGCCAAGAAATAGATTCCTGTCCCCCATGCTCTCATGGGGAACTGCTTGGGCTCAGAGTTGTGCTGCACCCTCTCTGAGCAGTCATGGAAAACATTACCATATACCCCAGGTAGCTCTGGCGTCTACAGAAAACCATTTCCACCCTGTGGGTCATCGAGGTAGATGCTAAACGTAAAAAAGTCATCAGTGGAATTCATCCAGAGAGTGCTGAGCAGCTGCTGTTCTAAATCTGCCTGATGGAGTGAGAAACAGTGGGTGTGTCATTCACAGGAGTTACAAGTCATTTATGATCCAGTTTCACCAAGAGACAGAGAGGCCGACATTTAAGTCAGAGAGACAGAGACAGAGGGAAATACAGAGACAGACATAGAGACAGACAGACAGACAGAGACAAAGGATGGGAGGAGAGAGAGGAGAGGAGTGGGAGGAGAAAAGGGAAGAGAGACAAAGGGAAAGAGGGAAAGAGACAGACAGAGATACAGAGACAGACACAAATAGAGAAAGACAGACAGACAGAGAGAGAAAGGATGAGGGAGAGAAAGGGGAGGAGGAGTGGGAGGAGAAAAGGGAAGCGAGACAGAGACAGAGAGGAAGAAAGAAACAGACAGAGAAAAAGGATGGGGAGAAATAGAGAGAGGAGTGGGAGGAGAAAAGCGAAGAGAGACAGAGAGGGAAAGAGACAGACAGAGAGATACAAAGACACACAGAGAGAGAAAGATGGGGGAGAGAGAGGAGAGGAGGAATGGGAGGAAAAAAGGGAAGAGAGACAGAGACAGAGAGTGAAAGAGACAGACAGACAGAGATACAGAGACAGAGACAGACACAGAGAGAGAGAGCAAGGATGGGGGAGAGAGAGGGGAGGAGGAATGGGAGGAAAAAAGGGAAGAGAGAGAGACAGAGAGGGAAAGAGACAGACAGACAGAGATACAGAGACAGAGACAGAGACAGAGAGACAGAGAGAGAAACAGAGAGGAGGAGAGATTCAGAGATAGAAAAGTCCCATGCAGTAATGACAGCTAAGATCTACAAAGATGTTACATACTCTGCCTTACTGGATCCTCACACAGCCATGCAAAGCAAGTGTAAGAGATGTTATTATTTGTCTTTTACACATAGCATCACATGCAGGTTCTAAAGATCCACTTGGCTTGTGTATCAGAAGCACTTCTCAGAACCTCACAAGCCCCAAGTTCTTCTGACTCTCTCTCCCCCATCACCAATATGAATGAACAATGTGACCTTACAGAAATGCATAGTGAAAGGACATTTTTAATAGAAAGCAAAGTGAACAGGGAAGAAAAACCAACGCACACATATGCACATATACACACATGCGTGCACACATATGCGTGCATGTACATATATACAGGCATGCACACATGCACGTGTGGGGACACATACACTAACATGCACATGTATACACACACACTGTACACACCACTCAGCTCCCATTT
Source organism: Myrmecobius fasciatus (assembly GCA_023553655.1). Lineage (NCBI taxonomy): Eukaryota > Metazoa > Chordata > Mammalia > Dasyuromorphia > Myrmecobiidae > Myrmecobius > Myrmecobius fasciatus. Next base: position 418,744 of record JAJPUD010000737.1, on the reverse strand, counting down.
CTTTAAAGCAGCTCTTCCTCCCCAGCTTACCCCTAGCAGGGCGTGAGTCCATCCACCCCCAATTCCCTTTCCACCTTATCCGCACAGTGTGGTACAAGACTTCTGTATGTAGCTGTCACTTTCCAGCACAATCAAGGGAAGAGTCTCCATTAATAGTGGCAGGAGTTAAATGCAGCTAAGGGCACCTCCTTAGCTCCATGTCCATCTTCTTGTCTCTCCTTATGTTTTCCTCTGGCTTTTCTTTGATCAAACTTTCCCACCTCTTATATCTCTCCCAAAAGTCCATAGCCAGCCTCTTACCAAATATGCTGCAGACAATTCCATCTAATTGGAGTCTATACATGGAGAAACATTAATTGCTGGGCTCTGTGCTGGCTCTGGGGGGAAGACCATATCCCTTTTATATCACTGACCTGACTAGTTGAGGGCACTGAGGCTCTGATCAACTTTGTGATTTACCCATAATCACAATATTAATTAATCAGAGTTCATACTAAGGCCTCTCATAACAACAAGGGCCAGAAAATCTATTTGCAGTATATACCACACCACCTCTCAGAGAAGGAAATAGTTAAAATTATACTTCTGAAACCCAGCAGTATGTCAATTTATGACCATCTCTATGTGCTGTATTCTGCTAGAGAAAGATTAACCATTGTTGGAAAATTACAGTAGATTACAGCCCATATTCATTAAATTGGCAAATAACATCAAACTTCCCATTTCCCCAAAGGCCAGTGTCATCCAATAGCCACCATGCTTAGGATCCTGATTCATCTGATTTCCCAGTCAACATCCCAATGAACTTAGACCCATTTGGAACAGAGTGACCAGGGAAGCAGGATGCCAGAATTCTTCTGGGTCCTTACATCTAATTTTGACTAGCTATAGATGGTTCAGTGCCCCTTGGCCTATCTCCACAAGAAATGCTGAGCCCAGCCAGAAGCAGGTTTTGAAACATCATATTATAAGAAAAAGTATGTAAAAATAGGAGTAAGATGATTCTGGTTCTGGTACCAAGTCTGGTCTGAAGAGTAAAGTGGGATGACTTGGGTTGAAGGTCCCTAACACTAACTGGTTACATGACTGACTTCTTTTGAATCTTAATTTGTTCATCTATAAAGCATTGATAATAATATAAATATATAAAGCATTTACAATAATATCTTATAACAACTTGTCCTGTCAACCTTATGAGTTGTTGTGAGGATTGTATGAGATGGTTGGGGATAAAGACAGCACTGAACTTAAACGTCAGAATATCTAGACTCAGGCTATTTCCCAAAGATCCAGTGGGTTTTATAATAGTATTTTTATTACCTACCTCATGAGCTAAGAAAAATACTTTGTAAACTTTATGGTGCTATAGAAATCTGGTTCATTTTACGATGGTTTTGATAGAAACAGACTTAGGAGAGACCTTAGAGACTGTCTAGTATAATGTACAAAAATCCCAACTCTATGGCAGCCATTAAAAAATGGCCATTTAGCTTTTGTGCAAAAACCTCTGATAATGCTATATCCTGAAGCATCCCACTGGCATTATTGGACAGCTCTTTGGCTAGGAAGCAGCATGGAAACCTACAAAGTATACTGAATTTGGATCTGAAGGACTGGAGCTTGAATTCCACCTGGGAATCTTACTGCCTTTTGGCCATGAGGAAGAAGGCCACTTGGCTACTCTGTGCCTCAGGGTCTCCATCTTTCTAATGTTTTTTTCTTAAGTAAGTCCTATTTGCCAGGTACTAGGCCAAGCCTTCTGTAAATACTCTGTCATTTGACTCCCAGTAACCTTGAGACACAGGTACTGTTATAATCCTCCTCTCACAGCTTCAGTAACTCAAGTGGACAGAGATCCAGTGACTTGTAGGCAGGTGAGGCGAGACCGGAGCTCCGGCCCTCCCTCCTCTGGGTTTATCATTTTATCAGAGGAGCCACCTACCTGCCTCTTGTTGTTGTATGTTTTTGTCCATATAACCTAAGGGGGGACTCCTAAAATGCCTCCCAATGAGGCGTGTTAACAGTTTGACTTGTAGCCAGAACACTGAAAAGTGAAGTAAGTCACTGTCTCTAGCATGTAGGAGAGACTGGCCACCTGAACGCTGTGCCTCAGGACGCTCATTTCACCTTTCTGTCACTGAGATAACTGCTCACTGAGGTGCTATTTCAAGGCTCACAGTTTTCCTTACATAATGCTGGTGTTGCTATGGAGATGATGGATGCTGAAGTAGATGTTATCTCACACGGCCACCAGTTAGGGGTATTTTGGAGCTAGGATTTCTGGGAATGGTCTGGGAAGGTATATGTAGGGAGAAGACAGGAATTCAAGACAAAATGCATCTTCCATCTTGGGACAGCAGGGGCCAGCGCCGCTGCTCAATGTTCTTTTTCTGCAAGACTGGCCAGCCTCCATTGATGCAATTTCTTCCACGAGTGAAGTTTTTGTTGCTCTGGTGTACACTGGTTGGAGGCAAGGGAGTAAGGCAATCGTGCTCCACCCATTGACAATTCATTCCTCCTCTTCTTCAGGAAGGAACTCCCCTTCACTGAGTTTTTCTTTTCCTCTCTCTCACAAGGGGAAGAAATCTAAAGCAGAAACAGTCAAGTCCTTGCTATAAACAGTTGTTCCTGGCATTGGCTGCTGATACAGCCAACAAAGTAAAACCTTTCCCTTGCTCTTTCGTTTCTATTATTTATTCTACTATATATAATATATATTACTATATATAATATATTATATATTCTATTTCTATTATTTATTCTGCCTTTATATAAAGAAAATTAGTGGCCCCTCAGCCTTGTCTGTGTTTAAAGATAGCACATATATTAAGGTTCGAGATCCCACTTCAGTATAAAATAAAGAAGGGATGGAGGAATAGTGACTCCCACTAAAATGGAAATACTACTCCCAGCTATCTCAGGTTGATAAGCAGAAGAGATTTTAAGCATAAAGAGGAAAAGTAGAAGGCATCTGAAGAGACCAGTGTGAAATAACAGGGAGCTCACCAATCAACTTAGATTTTTAAAAGATGTAGACAAAAATGAATATAAGAGGGGCAGCTAGGTGGTGCAGTGGAGAGAGCATTCAGGAGGACCTGAGTTCGAATTTGACTTCAGACACTTGACACTTCCTAGCTGTGTGACCCTGGGCAAGTCACTTAAACCTAATTGCCTAAGGGGAAAAAATGAATATGAGAACATAGCATGGCCATATGAAATCAATGTCAGGAGTGCTAAAGTTCAGGTTGAAGGCATAACCTTAAAAAAAATGGTCTCTTTATATATTGGAAAAGAGGATGGTAAAAGAAAGGTGGGGACTGCCGCTTAGATGATAACTGGCTACAGAGAGAGCAAAGCAGCTAAATTCTTATTTACATCTGTTTTTGCTGACAAAGAGAAGGATCTTTGCACTGTAAAGAACAAAACAAAAAAGGACTAATGAAGTGGATATCCAAGAAAAGTAAGGTAATTAGAAAAGAACACCTAGCTCACCTTCATGAATTCAGTTCATCTGACCCAAAGGAACTACATCCTTGGATATTGAAAGAATTAGTGAAAGAATTGATAGCTGAAAGTAATGGAAATAACTGAAATACTAGAGAATGGTAAATGTTATACTGATTTTTCTAAAAGGGAAGAAACTAGTCTGCCAAATATAGGCTTTACCACCATGTTCCAGGAGTCTTCTCAACCTGGGAAGACCTTTCTGTCCCTGTACATGGAGAAGATCTTCTGATCAGTCAATTCCTCCTGAATTAGTTTTTTAAAGGAAGGGCCCAGAACAGCCATGTTCATACCTTCATTTTTCTCTGGGTTCTTCCTCTCCAGATTTCTTTCTCCTACTGTGTGTCTGTGTTTGGGTACCTTCCCCTCCTCCCTGATTTTCAGCTTCCTTTTCTTTTTTTTTTCTTTCTTTTTTTTTCTGAGGCAATTGGGGTTAAGTGACTTGCCCAGGGTCACACAGCTAGGAAGTGTTAAGTGTCTGAGGCTGGATTTGAACTCAGGTCCTCCTGACTTCGGGGCTGGTGCTCTATCCACTGTCCCTCAGCTTCCTTTTCTGTTTTCTCCTATTACAAAATAAACTCTCTGAGGGGCACAGACAAGATTATTTTTTCTTCTATTGTAACCTGGGTCTAAGAAAGGCCTCACCTATAGTAAGATAAGTAAATGTTTATTAACTGACTGACTAAGCTAGTGATCTTAACTTTAATTCCTGATAAAAATCTAAAAAGGAACATTAAATAGGTGATTGTTGAGCTTCTAGAAAAATAAGTGCCAATTACAAAGGGCAAAGGGCCAGCATGACTTCATGAAGTCTTGCCAGAGTAAAACTTCCTTTATTTTTGACAGGATTACTAAACTGGCAGATCAGAGTAATGCTATAGATATAATTTGCCTACATTTTTAACATGGTATTTAATAGAGAATTCCATATTCTTCTTGTAGAAAAGATGGATATATGTGATCTAGAAAGCAATAAAAATTAGTTAGAATCAGAATTGGTTGAGTGTCTAGAATCACAGAGTAATTGTTAATAATTCAATGTTACTGTGGTAGAAAGTCTCCAATAGAGTGACTCACAGATTTCTTCTTCACTCTCTGTCTTACATTTTTGCCAATGACTTGGGTCAAGGCACAGATGTCATGCTTACCAAATGCAAGTAACACAAACCTGAGAGGGTTAACACCAGATCACAATGTTACTTAGCAGCAGAACTGACCCTAGATGACAAATTGAGGGACCAAAAATAATTGACAGATTTGAGCATTGAGCTAAATCTAATGCAGTGAAATTCAATAAACATTAATATTCAGTATTATACTCGGGCTCAAAATATAACTTGTACTTTTCACAAGTACAAGATATGGAAGGCATAGTCAGCAATTTGAAAACGATCAAGAGGTTTAAGTAGACTTCAAGGTCAATAGGACTATGAGTCATCAGTGTTATGTGGCAGTCAAAAAAAGTTAATAATCTCAAACTTCATTAAGAGAGGCAAAGTTTCCAGGAATAAAGAGAAGATGCTCCCTACTGTACCCTGACCTTGTTAACTACATCGAGAGTATTATGCTAAGATCTACTTGGGGAAAAACATTGACAAAGTGGAGATTGTCAAATAATAGTAATCACTATGGTGACAGATTTTTAGTTCATGAGGATTGGTTAAGGAATTGGGGATGTTTTACCTGAAGAAGAGAAGGCTCAAGGAAAGCATGATACCTGCCTCCAGTACTAGAAGGATCACCTCAGAGAAGGTGGACTGATTTGTGCTGTTTGTCCTTAGCGGACAGAAGTAGGAGCAAAGAAAGGATGAGAGTTGCAAAGAGGAAAACTGAGGGTTAATGGCAGGAAAAAAAAAAAAAAACTTCCAAATAATACAAACTATCCATAAATGGAATGGGTCTTCCTTAGGATATAATGAGTACTGACTCATTGGAGATCTTGGTACAAAAACTGAATAATCAATGAGGTGTGTAGTGGAAAACTCCTTTTTAAGTATGAATAGGATTAAATGGTAACTGAGGTCCCTTCTAAATCTAAAATTCTGTAGTTGATCAGTCATCTGTGACCAAAATTGGCCACTGTATCCCTTCCAATTCAGATGTGGATACTATGACTCAAGAATCTTCTCCAAAAAATATGTATACATATATTCGATTTGCCAATATTTTAACATAATTAACATGTAGTGGATATCCTGCCATCTAGGGGAGGGGTGGGGAATTGGGGGGAAAAATTTGTAACGGAAAGCTATGTAAGGGTTATTGTTGAAGAATTACCCACACATATGTTATGCAAATAAAATAAAATAATAAAAAAAAAGAATCTTCTCCAAAGATTCCTGTTCAGGAATAGACTATAAGAGTAGACTAAAGTCTACTTTTCACTCTGGGATTCTATGAAAGTTCCCACAGAAGTTCTAAATTTCATGTTTCCCCTAGCCTACATCCATACCCACTGTTGCCCAACTGGATAGCCCATTCAGACCTCAAATCTTTACAGGCCAAGTAGAATTCACTTGCATAGCCTTATATAATGAAGAAAAAAATTGGCTTTAAATAGGTTAAAGAAATCAGAAGTTTAAGGGCTTTTCTCTCTAGCTAGTTAGTCATAAGGCCGTCATTGGCCAGGACTGGCACACAATGGACTTTAGAGCTGAAGCAGGTGCTCTTCCATGGGAAAGATTTCTCCCCGAGTCTCTTTTCCTTACTGACTTAGAGTAGTCAGTTCTGCAGAAATTATTCACTTCCACTTCCTAAAAGAGCTGACAGCTTTTGGCTGAAACTAGAGGATCTATCTAAATATGTTCTGCAACTGCTGGTGAAGGGATGGAAGGAGGGTATACCTGTCAAAGAAAGTAATCAGGCAGGAGATGAATGATAGTGCATATTCCTGGGCCATCTTGAGAGTCTGACACTAGTTTCAAGCAAAAGCAAATTAGAATCTCTCTCACATTTCAGGTCTATAAAGAGATGACACAAAGCTCAAAGAACTAGCTAACAATCTAAGCTACACAGTAAGGATCCTGAGAGACTTTGACAGGCTACAGCATTGAGCTGAATGGAATGAAAATGAAATTGAGGAGGGATAAATATAAAGTTCTCCAATCAACTGCACAAGTTCAAGATGGAGAAGACATGGCTGGACAGTTCCTGTGAAAAACACATGGAAAGAATAGGCAGAGACAGGGAGCAGTTAGTGGACAGGAGGCTTAATATGAAACAACAGTGACATGGCAGTCAAAAAATCTTATATGATTAAATATAGAGAGTTATAGTTCTCAAAATGAGGGGATGGATAGCCCCATATTTCCTGCCATCGTCAAAATATATTTGGAGTATTGTGTTCATTTCTGGGTGCCACATTTTAATGAGGATATTGACCCCCTGGACCACATCCCAAGGGGAATTACCAAGATCATAGATTTTAGTTGGAAGGAAATTTAGAGATAGTCAGTCCTAATCTCCTTGTTTTATAGATGAAGAAAATGAATCCAGAGAAACAAGAAGAGGAAAAAAGAACATGTCATACAAGGAATAGCTGAGAGAGGGGGAATATGAGGGGGAAAAAAAACTTAGGGAAAACAAGTATTTTGAAGAGTTAGATAACTGGGACAGCTAGGTGGTACAGTAGATAGAGCACCAGCCCTGAAGTCAGGAGGACCTGAGTTCAAATCTGGTCTCAGACATTTAACACTTCCTAGCTGTGTGACCCTAGGCAAGTCACTTAACCCCTATTGCTTCAGCAAAAAATGTCCAAATGGAATAAATCTTACTTCTCTTCCAAATTATAGCTCTTTGAGTACTTGGTTTCCTAAGTTTTCTCTTCTCCAGGTCAAATATTTCCATTTCCTTCAGTTGTTCATTGTATGGAATGATCTCTATTCTTTTTTCTACTTCTTTACTTCAGTTATCTAACTTAGGAAACCAAGTACTCAAAGAGCTATAATTTGGAAGAGAAGTAAGATTTATTCCATTTGGACAGAGCACAAAGGAGCAATGGGTGGAAGTTGAAGAGAGACAAACTGCCTTCATGTAATGAAAAAAAAAAGTTAAATTAAACTCTACAAAAGTTAATCTGTCTTAGGAAGTAATGAATTTCTTAGGAAGTAGTGCATTTCCCATCACAATCAACCTCAGTCAGATGCTAGATAATCATATTGTAGAGAAAGGTTTCCACTGAGATTCAGATTGAATCTCTTAGATTCCTTCAAGTTTCCATCACTGAGAGTCTTGGAACTACATTATAAATAAGTTATACATTATAACTCAACATCATAGATAACATCATAGATAAATGCTCAGAAATAAAAAGAACTGAGGCAGAGAAGCAGCACAAGTATAAAAATGTATAGAATCACAGAATGATATCCATTCCAGGCCCATGATTTCCTCCTCATGAGTTTCCACTGTATACAGGGTTTTTTTGCGTGTAGCAATTACTCAAGCACTCCCAGAAGCATTTATGGGCTCACAAAAGGAAAAGAGGTCCTAGATCCCAATAGAAGTTGGGCTAGATTCCAACTTAGAGATTCTGGGATTCGAGAAAGTTGGTGGAATAAAGGGGCATCAGAAAATCAGAAGAGGGTTCCTCTTAGCCTCAGAAAGAGTAAATGGCTTGCCTAAGGTTGAACAGCTAGGTGAGAGCAGAGAAAGATCTAGAACTCTCCTGGACTCTTAATCAGTGCTTAACCCACCAGATTATAGTCTTCCAGGACATTTCTGGTCCTTCTCCTCTCCACACAGTGTCAGATTTGGATGGGGCAATCATTATCCCTAGTCTGTTTATTTATTTTACACACACACACACACACACACACACACACACACACACACACACTGGCCAATTTACAGGTACAAAATGATTTGAATGTGCCTTCCTGGGTCAAATCATTTAGTGAGCAGCACTGACTGCCCTTCAAGGAGGGAATGACATTTGCCAACACCCATGTCTAAGAAATTTCTTCAGGTCCATTTAGCAGCATTCTTGATTTTTTTAAAATGTCAGCACTCCCTGCTGTTCCCTCTCTTGCCAGCTTCCAAACTCGGGCTTGAGACTTAATTCTTTCTAAAGATGCCCCTGCATCTCATAATTATCCTTAATGCCCTGGACCAAATAGCACTGGTGACATTTTTTGCTTTTGTGTTGCCCAGCAAGTTTCACACTCCATTCTGGTTATTCCTTTTACTCTTTCCTAAATGAACCCAAGATCTAATTTCTGGGCAAGTTCTAGAGAGTCATGGAATATTTGCATTTCACAGCCTTGAAAGGATTGGGGATTTCCCTCTCTTTTTGACAAGCCTTCATAGCATGAAAGGCAAGATTTGTGGGTAACATAGAAAGAACAAAGAGAATTATTCTCCCTGGAAGTCTACTCTTCTAAGACTCCCCAAAATCTTACACCTAGAAAAGACCATAGAAAAATTATCTAGTTGAATAGTTTTATCTTCCCCTCTGAGAGTAAGGGAGATGTCTACCCCAAGCATGGAAGATCCCTCAGCAAAATGGGCAGATGAGAATAATTTGTTCCAAAGCCTATGAAGGCAGTAGAAACAAGTGAAGTGCTTGGAGCTTGGTCAGCCATCACAGATGCCAAGGGTATACAGTGCAGCCCAGGGCATCACCAGGGGCCTTATCTTTTGTCCCACCACAGGGCTTCAATGACTTAGAAAGAGTGAAGTTGATGACATTATACAACTCTGCCTCACTTAAATCCAATTAATGAACAAATCAAGGCATCACCCCATAATGTCATTGGTTCTCTTCAGCAACAAAGGATGAACAACAATAATAAATGAGAAAATGGAGGTAGCAGAAGGGAAATCTCATGTGCCCAAGGTTATGTGACCAATGAGTGGCAGAAAATCAGTGGGAACCCAAGTCTTCAGTGCAGTGTTCTTGTCACTGGAACACTGTGATAGGCCAGATAGAATAACATGACATAACTACCTGGAGTTGAAGAGGATCTTTTCCCCCAAGGTGGATGATCTAGGTCCTAGATCTAGGACCAAAACTCTCAGGAAAAGAGAGGCTGTTTGGAGGGGAGAGTCACCTCCAAGAAATTGTCCCACCCACCTCGGAGTTCTTTGCCCTACTGAATGAAGCTTTAAACTCCCAGGGGGCTGCTGCCACTAGGACACCTCTGTAATCAAGACAAGTTTTGGGCTTCTCTGGAGGGAGACAGGTTCATGAGGAACCAGGCTCATGAAACATTCAGTTGCCATGGTCTCAAAAGCTTTATTATTTCAGAACTAAACAGATATCAAGCCTTGCCTCCCCTTTATGAAACTGCAAAATTAATTTCATTCCTTTAAATAATTGAGGTGCCAAGGGATCAGGAATACCCCCATGCCTGAAATTGATCTGAGAATGAAAACAATGTTCTCTGCTTTCTCATCCTTCCAAGTTCAAACCTTGCTGACCAAACTCATCCCCTTTCAGGCCCTTTCTAGTGTACCCACATAAGCCTACACACCAGATTTCAAGCATACCATTATCAGTGATCTGTGCCCAGCACAGAATCCTTCATAAAGCAGACACTCAGGAAATGGGTTAGACTGAGTTAAAGTAGCTAAAATTACACACACACACACACACACACACACACACACACACACACATGCATAATGTAATTACATAATTTTGTGAGTAATTTTGAGGTTTAATCTAAGTACTGGTTAGAATGGACCAAAACTCCTAGTTTGCAGAAGAACACAAAAGCATTTGCTAAGAGAGTGGTCTTGGTCATGTCCCTTCCTCTCTTTGACCCTCATTTTACTTATTTGTAAAATTAAGAGGGTAAGCTAGGTGGCCTATGAGCTCCCTTTGGCCTCCGACATGCCACGATTCTAGGGCACTAAACACCATGGTGTTTCTCTCCCATTCCAGGTGCAGTGGTCATTGCCTTTGTAGTCTGCTGGCTGCCCTACCACATTCGCCGCTTGATGTTCTGCTACATCCCCTCCACTCACTGGTCCCCGTAAGTATCTGCTTCATGTTATGTAGAAGCTGGTATCTGTGTAACTGAGGAATTAAGTGTCTCCAGGGAAAAATCATCCCCCCCTAACATCAAGCCCAAGCCCCTGTGCTAACCAACGTCCTAATTCAGGGATATTGGCTCTTCCCCTCAATGATGCTTCCAAGCCTCTCAATGGCCCTACAAGGGACCCTACAATTCCGTTCCATCCAAAGTTGTGAAACTAAAGTCTTCATTTGATGCTTCCTTTCTACCCCCACCCTTGGGGCAGCCAGATGGTACAGAGTTATAAGCCTGGAGTTGGGAAGACTCATCTTCCTGATGTTTAAATCTGACCTCAATCACTTACCAGTCGTATGATACTGGGCAAGTCATCTAACCCTGTTTGTTTCAGTTTCCTCATCTATAAAATGAGCTGGAGAAAGAAATGGCAAACCACTCCTGCACCTTTGCCTAGAAACCCACAAAAAGAGTCCCAGAAATGATTGAACAACAACTCCCCTTCCTCACCCCTCCCACCATCAGGTCTTGTGCCTCCGGATCACAAAGCCCAGGCTTTCTTTAATGTGTTCAAAAGAATATCAGACTTTGGTTCCAGAAGCCTGAATTTTATTTCAGACTCTGATACTTTGGGGGACAATGAAAAGAGAAATGGATTTGGTGTATAAGAACCTGCCATTGAATCTCGGTTCCAACTATCTATTTGAACCTATATAAGTCTCTTAATCTTTCTAAGCTACATTTTCCTCATCTATAAAATAGTCATGATAATAAAGCACACACTAACTACTCAAAGAGTTGTGAAAAAAAAGGCTTTGTAAACTTTAAAATGAAGTCAAGTCAACAAGATTTATTCAGTTTATTTTGTTCCAGCTACTAAGCTAAGTGCTCTGTTGACATACATCATTATCATCAGCATCATCTTCTTCATCACTGCTAATGGAAGAAACATGGTAATATGCAAGCCAGGCGACCTGAGTTCTAACCCTGGTTCTGTATGGCACTGGATAAACTAACTGCTTCTTCATCTCTGTACCTAGTTTTCTCCTCTGAGAAATGAGGATATTGGACCACAACTCTCCAGCTCTGAAACTGCAACCTTTTTTTCTTAAGAAGTCCTTCAAAAGGCAAGCTTTTCAAAACTAATTTAGGTAGGATTGCATTCATAAAAGTGTAATAAGTATAGACCTTTTTCAGTAATGTGTGCAAATTGTGTCCTGCACAATAGAAAAAAACACCATGCATGTTTTTCTATAAGCTAAACCCTTTTGGATTTTCCCTTCATGCCCACTATATTTGAGGAAGGAAGCCAGGGCTCCTCAATGCATTTTTCTCCATCCCTGTATCAGGGCACAGGATCATAGATTTAAAACTGGAAGGAACCTAAGAGGCCATTGGGTTCAACTTCCTCATTTTACAGATGAAGAAAATAAAATCTCAAAGGTAAAGAGATATATCAGGTCACACAGATAACATGTGCCAGAGACAAGATTTGAAGCAAGAGCATCTGAATCCACATCAGCACCTTTCCATTGTGACACATTTCCTCTCATAAGTTTCCTCAGCACCTGGGGAAATTCAAAACCCCTGAAAGTAAAGATAAATCTCTGAAAAGAGTTTATGAAGTTAGAATTGGGATCATTTTAGGTATCTATTTTTCTGTCAACCTTTAGCGGCTTCTCCTTCCCAGTCTTAGCATAATGTTGTTGCTGTTTTTCAGTTGTGACTGATTGATTCATTTGGGATTTTCTTGACAAAGATACTAGAAACGTTTGCCATTTCCTTCTCCTCATTTTACAGATGAGACAGACAGAGTTAAGTAACTCGTCCAACGTCACACAGCTTAGAAGTAATCTGAGTCAGATTTGAACTCAGAAAAATCAGTCTTCCTGACTGCCAGCCACTATGTCACCTCGCTGTTCTACCAACCCTAACATACAAAGATTTTAGAGCTAGAAGGAAGCACAGGAATCACTTTTATTTAACTACCTACATCTTTAGATATTGTAGTACACTACAATAAGCGCCTACTATTGGTAGAGCCATGCTAGGGGTTAGGGAGGATACAGTTTACATAAGATTTCTTCCTGCCCTCAAAGAAGTCCCCATTTAATAAAAGAACAAGATAAATGTCATGCAATTCAGAGTTGAAAAAGCCCTCACAGGATATCCCATCCAACCTGTACCTAAAAAAGGATCCCAAAAGCAGTATTTGCAATTAGTCATCACCAGACTTCCCTTGAATTTCTCTAACCACTGGATGATCCATTCCAGGGATAGGACCCATGCCTGTGATTTCATTGGTATAAGGATAGATGAGTGCATGGAGTGTTAAGGGAGGATTAGTAGCTCTGGTATGAGGGCTTGCTGAGCCTTTGTCAGGGATGCTCACCCACCCTTTTGCATCCGACTAGTCGTTCGTCCTTACCTGTGGCTCCAAAAAGCTGTAGCATGCACCATGGTCACCTCTCAGAAAACCTGCCTCAGCAGATGGGCCAAACCAGGTTGAGGATAACCAACAAGCCTCAAACCCAAGAGTGAGTTAGGGGCATGTCTCTCTCAAGCATCTGAAGGCCTTTCTTGGTGAAATGGGCAGGTGAGAACAATTTGCTCCAAAGGCCACAAAAGCCCTTACATGCTTCAAGTGCCTCCTGGGACTTTTGTCCTGATGCTGGGCTTTAATGACTCATGAAGAGAACTTTGGAAATTCTGCCCAATTAATGAAGGAGTCAGGATATCAACCTATGATGTCCGTGGTCCTGTTCACAAAGGACAACAATAACAATAGGCTCTAAGGCAAGTTATATCTCTTCCCCAGGATTCAGTATCCCCATCCAGAGTAGAAATAAGTAATATCTATGATTATAACAGATTTGTTGTAAAGATTGAATAAGATAATTTCAACATTTATTGAACTTACCACATGTAAGACCTTATGCTAGTCAGTGGGAGATGAAAAAAATGAAATAGCCGATCCTATGATCAAGATAATCAGGACCTGTCCTGTGATGAGCACAGACTCTGACCGAAAGGATTATACAATTTGATGAGAAGTAGAAAATAAAAGAAGCACACTAATAATTGTGAGATAAGGCATATTGTGATCAAGAAAAATGCAAAGGAGAGATTACCCTTATGGAAATACTTTGTACTACGTAAATATTAGGTAAATACTATGTAAGTATTATGAGTAATATTGGACTATTCCTTCTGTCCATTTTTTTTAAAATAACCCTTGGGAGGGGTAATAATTTAAACTAATTCACACTAGAGTGTTAATGTTTCTCCAGATCTATTTTCCTACTGGACTGGGGTAGGGAAGCAAGAAGATAAGGGATCAGGAATGACCAAAAAGAAGAAAGGGCTGGGGGTGGATTGGGGGAGAGACAGTAAAGAAAAACTATTATAATTTCACCACTCTCATATCAAGAACTTGAACTTGTCCCTCCTGTTTGCCATCATGGGTCCCTATCCCACTGTGAGAAATGATTCATTTCTGTTACTCTGTTCCAATCCTTATGTTCCTGCAGGCCATTCTCTCTTGTCTAACATGAGCAGGTGACCATCTTATGACCACATAGTCAGTGGAGATGCTTTGCCCAACCTAAGACTCCACCCCCACTGCTGACACATAATTTCTAGTTGATGATGCATTATTTTTGGCCCATGAAGTTCTATCGACCAATATAGTGATTTCTGTATTTTGCATAGCCCCTCTGAAGTGTTCAAATATCAAATCTGGCATGAAACCTTATAAAAATAAGGCCCTGGAAGAAGGGGATATCTCAGATAATGAGGAAGATCTGAGGTCCACTTATTAGAGGGGGCCATGGACTTTAATGAAATGCCATTGGCTCAGAGCTCTGCCTCGGTGGGTTTTCTTGCAAATTGGGCAATTATAATTCCCATGCTACCATCCTGTAGTCATCAGCCTCAATCAGAGAAATACTTCAGGAAGGAACAATGTGGCCTTCAATGAAGCCAGTTAACTTCAAGAGCCAAATACCTTTTTTTTTTTTTTTTTTGCTTTCCTTGGAACAAAAAGTTCACAAACAGCAATTCTTCCCCACTTTTCAACCCTATTATCACTTCCAAGTCCTCGAGAAGAGCCAACTAAGTGGGCAAGAAGGATGTAGTTTTCCCCCACCCCCAACTGACCAGTAAGCAGGTCACTCTGTCCTTCTTCACAAAGCCTGAATTGCTCTCCTCAATTGAGTTGTCAGCAAGCTTCTGAAGGGCTATTACTTGGCAAATGAAGCCCTTGCCAGGAAAATTAGAAAAGGAAATTCTGCTTAAGCCTTGGGGGATTTAGGTGAGATATGAGAGTGGTAATGGTCATAGCCTCAAGATAATCTGCAACAAACCAGTCACAGTCACCCAAAAGCGTGCAACAATTTAGGAGAAATCTAAAAAAATACAGAAAATGAACTGAGTGGCTTAGAAAAGAATTAGTAGAGGCTACTTTCAGATAGTCAAAAATATAGAGGATGAAACCCTGACTAATTCATGATAGATAAAAGCAGGGATCTGTCATCTACACATTAGCAAGCATTGTAAGCTGACATGTTTCTTATTAAAAGCTAACTTGGCTGAGTCTGATAGAAGGAAGGACCTCATCGAAAGGGGATCTGTCAGGGATGAAGACAAGAGCATTCCTGTATAGGGTGAGCAGTTGGATGAGAAGGTTTCTAAACTCTCTTCCTATGCTGGGATCTTAAGTTCTGTTCCAAACTTGAGAAGTGGGGAGGCAAGAGCTGGCTTAAAATCTCACCTCAGATGGTTGGGAGCTACATGTCACTAGGGAAATCACTTCTCTGTGCCTCAGTTTCCTAATCTGCAAAAGGAGAGAGCTGGCCTACATGACCAAAATCTAGGGCTTTATGATTCTAAATAAGAACCAATTTCTCTTATGTTGTTCTAGAGAACAAAAATGGTGGGGCAGGTAGATGGCCCAGTGGATGGAGTACCCACCCTGAAGTCAGGAGGACACAAGTTCAAATCTAGACTCAGACGCTTAACACTAGCAGGGTGGCCCTGGGCAAGTCACTTAATCTCATCCCCTTAGCCAACCACAGAATTTAATGCTGAGAACAAAAATGGCACTCCTGGCTAGGTGTTACAGGAAGGAAGGATTTGCTCATTCTCCACCAATTAGAGCTCCCTAGCAACATCTTCCTTGTGAAGGGGTAAGCTCCTGTCACTGAACATGTACAAGTGCATGTGAGATGGCCATTGGGAATGTTGCAGAAGAGCCTCTGGCATCAGGAGGGAGGCTGAATGGCACGTTTCTCAGAGCCCTTCGGCTCTTATTTTCACGGCTGTACAATTCTATGGCCTAGAAGGCTGTCTCTTTTCTTTCTTCTTTTTGTTTCGGCTTGTGTTTCAAAGCTTTTAATGTACCTGGATGCTCTCTCTCCCTTTGCCCTCCAGATTCCTCTATGATTTCTACCACTACTTCTACATGCTCACCAACGTCCTCTTCTATGTCAGCTCCACCATCAACCCCATCCTCTACAACTTAGTGTCCGCCAACTTCCGGCAGATCTTCCTCTCCACCTTGGCTTTCCTCTGCCCTCCCTGGAGAAGAAGGAAAAAAAGGCCGAGGTTCTCCAGGAAATCCAACAGCATCTCCAGCAACCACACCTTTTCCAGCAATGTCACCCGGGAAACCCTCTACTAGAGCTCCCGAGAGCCGGTCCTATGGCCGTGGAGGAAGGGGCCGCTTCCCCCAAAGCTTAAGTGCATGTGGTGGTAGAGGAGGCGCAGTGATGTCATTCAGACATACACTGGCCTTTCCCATCTTGTGATAGTATGTGTCCATTCATTTGATGTTGGGGGTGGGTGGGAAGGGGTTTTGCTGGCCTGGGTTCAGGCAAGGGGTCAGCTAGGAGTCCCACTATTTCCTTTAACTTCTAAGAATTGAAATTGAGGCATCCTGCATAGCAGAATTCATTTGTTTTCAGCATAAAGGTATCTGCTGCCCCCCCCACCCTTCCCTCCCTCTTTCCTTTGAAAGCCCAGGGATGTCATTATTTCTCCCAAAGGGAACAAACAAGGATTTTAATAAGGAGAAATTAGTATTCAGTAAAAAGGGGTTTTCTTTGTTACCTCCCTAATGGATATTTAGAGCCAAGGACAGGGACAAATAAATAGGCTCCTAGATCTGGGTGATTATTCACAGATATGTCTCTGCTGAACATTTGCTAATAAGTTCAGTATGTTTCGGGGAATCAATAAGAAAAAGGATGCTCACCAAAACAGAAAAGTGGCCTCTGTTCAGCACAAGTAATTGTTCTACAAGCCTCGCTTCTATCTGGAAGCTTAGGATTCAGGCATAAAATAAAGAATGAATGAAAAGTCACTGAATGAGATCCATAACTACTCAGTTAAGTTACTGTGGGTAGAAGGGATTCCTGAGAGAATCACGACACAAGGCTCTTGCAAAGAACCAGCTTCATCACCTGCCTCCAGTTCTCCCCTCAGGATCAGAAACAATTTGGCCAATTGAAACTACTCCAGGAGGAAATGATATCAGAAATGGCTGAACTCCTAAGACACTCATCCTCTCCTCTCTAGGATAAAAGCAATTCTGATCCTACATTCAATCTTATTTAATTAAAAAAATAATTATTGGGGACAGCTAGGTGGGATGGTGGATAGAGCATCAGCTCTAACTGGAGGTAGGAGGACTGGAGTTCAAATCCAGCTTTAGATGCTTATTAGTTGTGTGACCCTAGGCAAATCACTTAACTCTGATTGCCTTCAAAAACTATTATTATTATTAAGTACCTACTACATATAGATATCACTCCAGATGCAGTTTCCTCAATGGATTCTGTGAAGGGAAAAACAAATCTTAATTTTATCCTCAGGACTGAGAAAGTACTCTCTGTTCCTCCTTCATGAAGCAACCTCCTTTGCTCTCCATCAGTTGGTAAAGACCAAATCAGACCCAGATCCCCCAAATAATATATTATATCCCTATGAAACCCAGATCTTCTGGTCATGTTCTCTCCTCCACCATCCCAGACACACAAGGAATATTCTACTCTAGCTTCACTCTCCACTCATCCAGGTTAATGCATGGAGGCAAGAAGCCATTGAATATGGAATCATAAAATTTGGTGGGAGGAGGAAGAAAAAGATAAAGATTTCTTTCATGTCTTCTCTCCCATCTTTATTATTAAAGTGGCTCTATTGGCTATCTCCCCCTTTCTTCTCTTCCCACCCCCATACCTCCTTTGTAGCATGCTTCTGATTCCTTTCGGCTCCTGAGAATTTCTGAAGAGCTAGTCTCCTCCTCTAATTCCCTCAATATTTATTCCTGGTTAGTGTCACTTAAGTGGAGATCTTCCCCCAGAGGAATGAGAGGCTCCATGAGTTTGTTTATACACTATATCTGAACAAAGGAACAGAGAAAAGTTACCTAAAGACAGGAGGTTCCAAGATCACTTAGCATCAGTCAGCAGTTTTGTATTTCTCAGAAGAGATGCCATTAATAAAGAGGAAACCAAGGTTCCAGGGAGAAAGCTGAATCCCTGACCATAACCTTCTTTTGCTGTCTATTCCCTCAAAACCAAACCTAATGCTTACCTATAAGTACTTCATAAATGTTTGTGATTGACTGGTTGAAAAACTGAACATTTATTCAAATTGGTTTTGATTCACTTGGTAAAGAGGAAGGAAAAGGAAAGTAAGGCTGATGGCTTTATTCCTAGATATTGGGGAGAATTCATGTTAGAAATTAGGCTGTGCACAAGTAGTAGGCTTTTCTTTGTCCAAGACTGCAACTTTGCACAGAGACAGAGTTGAAATGGATGAGGCAAATGACTTAATAGGAAAGGACCAAATTAGGGTGAGGAATTTTCCTTTTCAAAATTCCTCTCTTGGCCTAGGAGTCAAAAATTCTCCTGTATGTGATGTCATTATAACAGACTCGAAATAGGATGACTTTGGTAATCAACTGGTCTTTACTTCAATATAAGCCAAAAAAAAATTTAAAAAAAAAAAAAGGCAGATTGTCAGATGAGAGACCTTCAGGCTACAGCTAATTGTATGACTGATTACTGTTTCCATACCTACTGCTGGAGGAAAGGGCAAGTCTCCAGACTGGAACCACCAGAAGCTCAGACTGTCTCCTCTCCTGCCCAAGGTTTTAAACTTGAAATTTCAGAAGTTGATAATAGCAGCCTACTGAATAGTGTCAATGCCTCCATTTATGTCTCTGCCTGCCAAACCAGAGCTGGTAAGAGCAATTCAAGCTCATCCGAAGCAGGGTCTCAGATTTTCCCAAGTGATGGAGAAGTTCTTCTCTGGGGTTATATTTCTGAGAAAATTCCAAGAAATAGGGTCATTTATATCAGCCTTTGCAACTGGGCAACAGGATTTATCTCCCACTTAGCTAGAGAGGAAAAGGTAATGCATGAGACATTGCACTTAAGTGTCAGAAGCCTTAAGGTGAGGGGATCTGAGGAGGGTATCAGGGGAGTCCCCAGCAGAGCCAGAGGGAGGAGCTACTTTGCATAGATATGTTTTCCCTTGAAAAATTATAGCAACGGGGCAGCTAGGTGGGCAGTGGTTAGAGCATCAGCCCTCAAGTCAGGAGGACTGAGTTCAAATTTAGTCTCAGACACTTAACACTTCCTAGCTGTGTGACCCTGGGCAAGTCACTTAACCCCAATTGCCTCAGCAAAAGAAAAAGAAAAATTATAGCAACTAAAGGTCAAAGGCACCTCCAGGCTGGTGGAGAATAAGATTTGTTCTCTTGATTCTCTTCATATCTACAGTTCCTCATAATAGAATTTCAACTAGCATTAGCAGGGACCTGTCCCTAACTCAACACATCTTAGGCATCAGTGTATTTACAATATTCTTCATTCTTAGTGTTGGGCTTATAAACCAGAGCCAGCAAGCTCTGCCATTAGCTTGTTGCATGGCCAGGCAAGTCAGAACCTCTCTAGAACTCAGTTTCCTCATGTGTAAGATGAGGGCAAATGCTACCTTCTCTGCCTACTTCAAGGCAATGAGATGAAGACGAAATTTTAAAATGTGGGAAAGTACTTTGCAAAGTATAAATTATGTGATGAATATATGGTATTACTGTGAGTTGGAGAGGGAAAATGGCTGATTAAAGAGACAACAGCCAAAAATCCAATGAAAAGTATTTGGGCTTGGATTTCATCCCATTATGTATCTTACAAAAAATAAAGCTAATGTGTCTATGTCATCAGAGGTGGTTTCAAATGTGGTCCATCAGTGTTACAATAGCTTGTTCTCTTTTTGATCAAAAACACAAACCCGAGTATATAAAGCATGTCTTCAGCCTCCTTTTGTGAAACTCTAAGTCTTCTTGCTTAGCTCCTTGTCCAAGGTGTCCAGTGGTGTATGCTGTAATTGTGTAGAAAGCAGCTCCCTGACATTTCTTCAAGTTGTCTTCTGTAACTATATTCTCGTGTGAATGGCTAAAACAGCTCACAGAGAAAATCCAGCTCTGCCATTGCTGCTTCCTGCTTGAAATTCCTCAGACTGTGAACCCAACAAGCTGTTCGTGTTGTACTTGTGGTGGAAATAAGTGAATTGCACATTAAAATAAATGAATAAAAAGCTAAGCCATGTGTGTTGTTTTTAGCTCAGTTTCTGATGAAAGGGTGACAGCCCAAGTAATAATCTGTCCTCCCACCCTATTACAGTAGAAGCCAAGCAAGCACTGGGTTGAAAACATTTCCCCAAAGAGAATGGCTGACCACCTTTAGTCATTGATACCTCTAAAAACCTGGATCTGAAACAACGTTATGATACTATGGCCACCTGTAGGATGTCACTATCTTACTGAAAAAGAGGAAGGCTTTGAATACTTAATATTTCAAAGAACCAGTGCTTGGAGGCAGCATGGTGTAGAGTATAGAGTTCTGGACTTGGGGTCAAGAAGATCTAGATTCAAATCCTCCCTCAACTGTGGCTAGCCAGAGGTCACTGCCATGTCATTTCACCTCTCCAAGCTTCAGGTTCCTCATTTGAAAAATGGGAATAGTAACATCAATAGTATTGACCTCTATAGATTAATGTATGGTTCAAATGAAGTAACAAATGTAGAACATTTTGTAGATTTCAAAATGCTATATAAATGACAAGTATAATTATGCTTCTAACAAGATAGGTGCCCCCAAGACATCAATGAAAATCATAATCATTCTACTCTTTAGTAGACAGTTTTATTAGTTCCTATAGCCAAAATAAAATTTTAAAAATACCCTTTGGGACTAAGCTTCTCTGAACTTAACACCCTAAAATGTTCATCTGATGAGAAAAAAACATTCCATTGTCAAGCCCTTATTCAAAGCTTTCCGACCTCATAGATCTGTCCTGAACACTGTTCTCTTCCTCTATACTATCTCAGCTGGTGATCTCATCAGCTCCCATAGATTTGATTATCATCTCTATATTTATGATTCTCAAATCTATTTAACCAAGCCTCTCTGTCCACCTGAGTTTTGCATCTCCTACTGCCTCATGAACATCTCAAACTGAATGTCTCATAAGTATCTTAAATTCAATATGCCCAAAACTTTCCCCCAAAAAACATGCTTTTACTAATTTCTCTACTGTTAAGGGAGGCTCCATTCTCTCAGTCGCCCAGGCTCATAACCTAAGTGTAATTCTTGATTCCTTTCTCTGCCTGTGTGTCTCTCTGTGGGTCTCCCTGTCTCTGTGCTTTTCTCCCCCTCACTCCTTTCCTCTTTTCCTCTCTTCTTCCCCTTTCTCTCCTTTTCCCTTTCCCTCTTCCCCTCTCCCTCCTCCTCCTTGGATACTCTCCACATTTAGCTCAGTCATAAAAACACCTGAGTTCTGAATGAGTTAATCCGACTACATGATCCCAAACCAGCCAGTTGGCCAATCTGGACCTCAGTTTGCTCATTGCATGATGTAGCATACCTGACTTAAGTGTCCTGTTGGGAGGGTTTAACTCAACAATTTATGGACCAGTAACTTGTAAACTATAAATGGCTATAAAAATGAGAGGAATTTAACCATCATTTAAGCAGCATCTGTGGCACAATAGAAAGAAGACAGGTTTGAGTCTGGATTTAATACTCCCTGGCTGTGTGACCATGGGCAGATCACTTAGCCTCCCTGATTTCCAAGGACTTTATCTGCAAAATATGGGAAATATTTTCAACAGCTACCTCCTGGGCTCTTGTGAGAAAACTTTGTAAGCCCTGAAATTCCACAGAGGTCATCATTATTCCCAAAGGGCTGGTGCCTGGCAATAAGGAGAAGTAGGTGATGGCTTTCCATCTCACTCTCCAATTCAAGGGAATTTTTCTCTCCATTGCTTGCTGGGCTCCCCAGGCTCCTCACACCACCCTAAACCTACCCATAATATCGACCATTCCAATTTCCCATCTGCCTGAAAACAGAAACGTGGTCTTGAGTCTGTGGTGGTAGCTGTTGCTCATTCTTCATTCTCAGAAAGGATCAATAACATCCAGAGGTATTATGGACAGGAGGAAAGTCTGACTTGGCTTATCTCTGTCTCGCCCCCACACTAATCCCTCATTTATTTCACCTTCCCTTTCTCCTAGCATTTCCAGTAAAAAGCTTTCTGAAACTGGGTGGAGGGGTTATCTCCTTCAGAGCCTTGATTGTTGTTGACTTCATAGAACACAAAGCCATCTTCTTCCTAAATTATTCTCCTTTTTATTAAAAATAAAGTTTCAGGAGCAGAGTCTATGACTTCTGTCAGAGTGCATTCCTGTTTGGGAGCAGCTAGCCTGCACAGTGCAGAGAATTCTGGCCCTAGAGTCGGGAGACCCTGAGCAAATCACTTAACCCTGTTTGTCTCAGTTTCCTCATATGTAAAATAAGCTGGAGGAGGAAATGGCAAACTACTCTAGTATGTTTGCCAAGAGTCGGACCCGACTGAAAAGCCACAACAACAACATATTCTTGTTTGAGAATTGGGAGGGTTGGGAAGAAGCAAGAACAATTTATTTTTGAGAGAAGAGAACGACTGAATGACTGAGAAAACTTTGGATGACTGAACAAGCAATTTAAGCCAAATTAATCATCCCCTCTGGTGCTAATTTTGCCTTTAGCATAATTGGTATTTTCTGTAGAGGAGCCATCTCACCTAAATCAGCCCCTGTGTGTGCTCAGACTTCCTGCCAAAGGCAGTTTCAGCCCCATCTCCTAGAAACCAGCCAAGCCTTTGGAAAGAAAGAAGGGAGGGAAGAAAGCAGTAGAGAAAGAAGCAGAATGGGGGGAGACAAGTGAGGATGAGGGAATACTAGTGCCTTCCCTCCAGTGATTATTTCCAATATTTCCTGTAAATTGTTTGTAGTCTGTGAGTTTTTTAGAGCAAACTGCCTTATGCCTTTCTCTGTAACTCCAGCATTAAGTACAATGCCGGGAATATAAGGGCACTTGATAAGTATTTACTGATTGACCAAATGAAAAAGGAAGAAAATCCTGAGAGAGGGAGAGGGGAGAGGAAGAGAGGATGGGAGGAAAAGAGATGAAGTGACAGAAAAATCATTAATACCAAATGTAATATTACCTACCACTCCCTCTTAATAATCTTAAAAATGTCAGAATTCCAGTAATATCCTTGCATTGCCACTACTTGATTAGGTTGAACTGCATCACCCCATAAGGTTCTGCCCTGGGACCTTTCCTTACAAATTTGAGTCAGAGCAGCTTCCAAAATAGCTTCTGCTGTCCTTACATTCTAAGGCATAAAGGGGGAAACAGAATTCAGTGCTTTTCTTTGTTTGAACTATCAATGGTAACTGGCATCTCATAACCAAATCTTGCTACTTCATACTACCTCCCTTCTTTTTCTCCTAAAAGGAAAGAATCTTTTCTGTAAGTTGGGGTACAGGAATGTTGAAGCCAAAAAATATTGGGGTTCAGGACTGGTATTGTGAGGTGTCACAAAAGAATTTGGATACTTAGACCATATGCAAATCAAGAGACAAAGATTTTATTATTATAAAATATAGTTATCATATAATTATTATTATAAAATTATAAATACCATTATTATAAATTATAAATGACAGCAGGAGTTCCAAAAAGGAAGTTGGGGACAGACAAATATTTTAATAGAGGAGTTGGGATGGTTAGGTTAGGCCTTTCACTAGTTACTCCTTTGTCCCAGGCTGCCACTGATATGCTAATTTTATAGTTTACAGGTTAATTGGGGTTAGGGGTTAGGTTAGGGATTAAGCATCTTCATTTTACTTTTGTTACTCATTATAGTTGGTCATTAAAATGTAACCTAAGATAAGATAGCTACTAGTATTCTTTTGGAGCCAGCATCCTGGCCAGAAAATATAAACTAGGACAAAATAAACTAAAAGTAAAGATATAGCATTTCCTAAATCAAAACAACTTGGAGCTTAAATCATATCATCCCCAAGGGGTGCATTTCTTTTTTTTTTTTTGTTTTTTTTGGGGGGTGCATTTCTAAGGTCATTATGATATAAACTCTAAACCAGCTTACTCTCAGGAATTCTGCTCCTATTATCAATTATAATTAGGCCAAGATAAGATTGTTTTGTTTGCATAAAATGATGTGAAGCTGGAGTCCATTACTAATCCATCTATCCTGTTTCCAATCTCTGAGACTGTCTTGATTAGCATATCTTTAGCAGCCAAATTCCTCCCTGGACCCTGTTCTAGCCCCCTCTCTCAAGACTTGAAAAGTCATTCACCCCACAAAAAAAAAAGTTACTTAATATGACTGCCTTGTTAATTCATATTTGGTTAACTCTGTGAGCTATTTTATGTAATAAGTGACAAACCTTTGTTATCTGTGATGTCTTTGTCATGGAACTATGTTCTCTCAAATCTATTTTCTATTTATATTTGATATTTTCACTTCACATGGTAGCTAATACCTTCAATTATTTCTTGGATCAGGTAGGCTGGTGGTTACAATCCCATCAGGACATCCCCTTTCAGGGCAGGTTTATGACCCTGTTATCACAATGCCTTATAACTTCACTTATAATTTTGATTTATTTCAGGACTTGACAGAAGTTTAGAGTTGGGAAAGAAAGAAGGATAGGGACAAGTTACATAAGGATTAATATTTCTGATTCCTGGAATTGTTGGTAAATGGTGAAAATTTTGGCTTTATGGCTGCTGCACAATGTTAGAAGCAGTAAGATTTCTACAAGTGAAATTGTAGAGAGGGAAAGCAGAACTTCAGAGTATGCTAGAATGGAAAGAGTCCCAAATCTGGATTCAAATTTAAGCTTTGCTCTTTATTACCTCTGGCACCTTGGACAAATCCTTTAATTTCTCTGGGTTGCATCTTCCTCACCTATAAAAGGAGAGGGTTGAATTAAATAACCTCTAAGGTTTTCTCCAGCTCTAAATCTACAATCCTATGACTTTTCATAGGATTTCAGGTGTTGTTCAGTTGTGTAAGATAAAGCCAGAAAAGAACTTTATTTTACATTCTTGCAAGAGCAGGCATCTAAGCTAGAAGGCATACTTAAAATCAGTAAGACATGCTTTTTATAAACTATCCCTGATCTGCAAATCCTCACCCCTGATTCCCCACTGACTGGGTACTTACAAAGGTTACAGTCTATCAGGGGCATCTAACGCCATCATGT
Organism: Myrmecobius fasciatus; assembly: GCA_023553655.1. Lineage (NCBI taxonomy): Eukaryota > Metazoa > Chordata > Mammalia > Dasyuromorphia > Myrmecobiidae > Myrmecobius > Myrmecobius fasciatus. The sequence continues at coordinate 393,639 of JAJPUD010000737.1, read as the reverse complement.
GAGTATGAGTCCTCACCCCTGATTACATTTCATAGTGTATTTCTTATTCTAATTTGTAACTTTCCCCTATAGATTTTATAACCTTTAGTTTCACTTTGATTTCTCTGATAGGTTTTATGTTTCTGAAATTTTCTAATTTAAGTTTTGTAACTGTGGAAACTAAACCCTTATCCAGTCCTCATAGTTGTTTCAGTCACATCCAATTCTTCTTGACCCCATTTGAGGTTTTCTTGGTAAAAATACTGGTGGTTTGTTATTTTTTTCTCTAGTTCATTTTTAATTTTTTTAAAGCTGGGACAATATGGTACTCTGGTGGGGGAGGGGGAGAGGAGAGAGAAAGAGGAGAGACAGAGAAAGAGACAGAGAGACAGAAACAGAGAGAGACAGAGAAGCAGAGACAGAGACAAAGAGAGACAGAGAGACAGAAAGACAGAGACAGAGAGATAGACAGAGACAGAGAGAGAGAGAGGGAAGGATGGAGAGAGAGACTGTGACAGAGACAAAGACAGAGATAGAGAGAGACAGAGACAAAGACAGAGATAGACAGAGACAAAGACAGAGAGAGAGACAGAGACAGAGGACAGAGAGACAGAGAGAGAGGAAGGGAGGGAGAGAGAGAGAAGAGGCTTTTAAAAAGTTCTTTGTGGATCTCCTGAGTTCTGCGGGTGGAGCCAAGGCGGCAGAGTAAAGCCAGGAAGCTGCTGGAGCTCTCCCAGTTTCCCTTGAAAACCACAGTCTGACAGAGTGTCCAGCTCAAGACAGACTGGAAAAACTTCAAGAAATGTCAGTCTCTCTGGAGTCTCTCTGAAAAGGGTGCTCAGCGCAGCTCAGACAGACTCTGGGAAAGCCGGTGAGAGGGACTTGGTCACAGCAAATCAGCAGCTAAGCCCTTCGGTCCTGCCTCAGCAGAGGAGCCCAGCAGGGGGCAGCCTCCAGTCCCAGCTCAGAAGGCAAACTAGGAAACAGGCTGTGTCCTGAAAAGAGCAGGGTAAGCTGCCCCTGCAAACACAAGGGGGCGCTGTGCTCAAAGCCAAGGCTCAGCACTGCACAGGAAGCTGGGGAAAGCGCCCCCTATGCCCCAGGGGTAGAACTGCACCTTAAAATAAAAAAGAGGAAATACTAAAAGAAAGGAAAGAAAATGAACAAGAAACAAAAAGGAACACTGACCATAGAAAGCTACTATGGTGACAGGGAAACCAAAACCCCAACTCAGAGGAGAACAAAATTTCACAGAGGAAATCTTGGAGTTAGATAAATTGGTCTCAAGCCCAAAGAGGCTTCTTGGAAATGCTCATAAAAGACTTTAAAAAGCAAACAAGAAAAGTAGAAGAAAAAATGAGAAAGGAAATGAGAAGAATGCATGAGAGAATCAGCAGTTTGGAAAAGGAAGGAAAAATTGTCTGAAGAAAACAACTCCTTAAAAAGTAGAATAGACAAAATGGGAAAAGAGATACAAAAGGTAACTGAAGAAAATCACACATTAAAAATTAGAACAGGGCAAATGGAAGCTAATGACTTTGTGAGGGCAAGAATCAGTCAAACAAACTAAAAAGAATGAAAAATTGGAAGAAAATGTGAAATACCTCATTGGCAAAACAGCCTACCTGGAAAATAGAGCCAAAAAGAAACAATTTAAAAATTATTGGCCTACCTAAAGGCCATGACCAAAAAAAAAAAAAAAAAAAAAAAAAA
>JAJPUD010000737.1:374411-391847 GCA_023553655.1 Myrmecobius fasciatus | reverse complement strand
CGGAGGGGGGGGGGCAGGGGGAACACTCATTGAAAAAAAAATCCATCTATCACCTCTGGAAAGAGATTCCACAAGGTAAACCCCAAGGAACATTGTTGCAAGGCACCAAAATTATAATATCAAGGAAAATATACTGTAAGCTACCAGACAAAAACAATTCAAATATCAAGGAGCAACAGTCAGGATTATCCAAGATTTGACAGCTTCTACAAAAAAAAAAAAAAAAAAAAAAAAATCAGAGGGCCTGGAATGCCATATTCTGGAAGGCAAAGGACCTGGGATTACAACCAAGAATTAACTACCTAGTAAGACTCAGCATCATCTTTCAGGGGAGGAGATGAAACATCAAAGTAAGAGACTTTCATTTCTATTGGAAAAAAAAGAACTAAACAGGAAATTTAATCTACAAACACAGGACTCAAGAAAATCATAGAAAGGTAAATGGGGGGGAGGGGGGATTATACATATATGTATATGTGTGTATGTGTTCCATTCCATACACACATATACATATTTAAAAGTTAAATTGTTTACATTCTTAGATGGGAAAATGATTTCTGTAATTCTTGAAAATGGGGCATTTGGAGGGGAGCATCACATTGTGAATGGATTCTGATGGGATGACATCAAAGAAAAAGATGTTAAAGGTGGGAAAAAGTCTGCTCTGGAAAAAAGGAAAGGGAAGGTATAATGGGACAATTAGTTCATATAAAGAAATGCAAAAGAAACACATTTGACAAAGAGAGACACATACAGAATAAGAGTAAAAGGCTGGAACAGAAATTATTGTGCTTCAGCTGAAGTAAAAAAAAAAAAAAAACAGGGGTAGCAATTCTGATGTCAGATAAAGCAAAAGGAAAAATAGATCTTATTAAAAGGGATAAGGAGGAAAAGTACATCTTGATAAAGAATACCATAAATAATGAAGTAGTAACAATACTAAATGTGTATACATCAAGTGGTAGAGCAAGCAAATTCCTAGAGAAGATTTTAAGCCAATTACAGGAAGAAATAGCAAAATTATTCTAGTGGGGGACCTCAATCTTCTCCTCTCATAATCAGACAAATTTAATCACAAAATTAATAAGAAAGAAACTAGGGGGGTTAATAGGATCCTAGAAAATCTAGATATGATAGACCTCTGGAGAAAATTGAATAGGGGCAGATACATCTTTTTCTCAGCAGTACATGGCACCTATACAAAAATTGACCATGGATTAGGGCATAAAAACTTCACAATCAAATGCAATAAGGCAGAAATAGTAAATTCTTCCTTTTCAGATCATAATGCAATAAAAATTATATTTAATAAAGGGCCAGAGAAAGACAGAATAAAAATCAATTGGAAATTAAATAATCTAATTCTAAAGAACAAATGGGTAAGAAACGACCAGCAGGACAATTTCAGAGAGGCCTGGAGAGACTTGCATGAACTGATGCTGAGTGAAACGAGCAGAACCAGGAGATCATTATACACAGCAACAAGACTATATGATGATCAATTCTGATGGACATGGCTCTCTGCAACAAAGAATTGTCTCAAACCAGTTCCAATTGTTCACTGAAGAAAACCATACACACCCAGAGAGAGGGATATGAAATGTGGACCACAACATAACATTTTCATGCTCTCTATTGATGTTTGCTTGCATTGTGTTTCCTTTCTCTGATTTTCTTGTTTTTTCTTGAAGATAGGATTTTTCTTGCACAACTTGTCAAGTATTTCAACATTATTAACATGTAGTGGACTTCCTGCCATCTAGGGGAGGGGAGGGGACTGGGGGTAAAATTTATAATGGAAAGCTTTGTAAAGATCAATGCTGGGGAACTACCCATACATATGTTATACAAATAAAAAGCTTTAATAAAAAAAAAAAAATGGGTCAAACAACAAATCACTGAAACAATCCATAATTTCGAAACTCCAAGAAAATGACAATAATGAGACAATGTACCAAAGACTATGGGATTCAGCTAAAGCAGTTCTTAGGAGAAATTTTATTTCTCTAAATAGCTACATAAATAAAATAGAAAAAGAAGAGATCAATTAACTAGGCATGCAATTACAAAAAGTGATATCTTCTCTTGGCTAAGATGATAAAAATAATGACAAATGTTGGAGGGGATGTGAGAAAATGGGGACACTAAGGCATTATTGGTGGAGTTGTGAAATGATCCAACCATTCTGGGGAGAAATCTGGAACTATGCCCAAAGGGCTATAAACCTGTGCATATCCTTTGACCTAGCAGTACCATTACTGGGTCTACATCTCACGGAAATCGTAAAGGAGAGAAATGGACCCACATGTGCAAATGTATTTGTAGCAGCTCTTTTTGTGGTAGCAAAGAATTGGAAAATAAGTGGATGCCCATCAACTGGAGAATGACAGAACAAGTTGTGGTACATGAGGATAATAGAATATTATTGTTCTATAAAAATAATTATAAAAAGGCCTGGAAAGGTTTACATGAACTGATGCTGAGTGAAACAAGCAGGAATACATTGTATATAATAACAGCAAGAATGTGCGATGATCAGCTATGAAAGGCTTGGTTCTTCTCAGTAGTTCAATGATCCAAAGGAATCCCAATAGACTTTGGACAGAAAATGCCATCTACATCCAGAAAAAGATCTAAGGAGACTATACATCAAAACATGCAATGTTCATTTCTTTTTTTCTGTTTTTGTTTTTTGTTTTTTTAATCTCTCCCATGGTTTTTACCCATTTGCTCTGATTTTTCTCACCCAACATAATTCATAAAATAACATGTATTTAAAAAATAAATAAACTGGAAAAATAAATATATCTCCTAAGAAAAAATGTAAAATTAAAGTTCATTGTGTTTCAAAATGGAGTTATGTGACTAGTCTTTAAACCCAAATCATTGTGGCTTGCATTGAATGGCCACTAACAGCCCCCTAGCCCTATCTTCCACTCATTGTTTAGATGATGGCTTAGAATGAGTGTAAAGAGCAGTTGCTGGATAGTCTTCCCCCTCCCAGATTGATATTTCTGTGAAGGCAAATTTGGCCAACTTTTGTCTCAATTCTTACCTAGCCTTTAATCATTAAACAGTCATTGCCTTAAGCAAACTGAGAATTGGTAAAGAACTTAATTTAGAAAGGCCATCACCCACTGCATCCAAAGTCATCACCAGTTGTCTTGACTTTTGTCTTGCTTTTATAACTCTGGAAGAGAAAGTGAGTTAAAACTGTTCTGCCAGAATTGAGGTTTTGCTGCTCTGACTCACTTAGCCAATTCATGCAGGAGTGAAGACATTTCCATGATGAGGTTATTGGTCCTCTTCAAGAACAAAGAATGGACCAAAACAAAGATAAGGAACTGGAAACCCGGCTCCATGACTTCCCAAGTATCACACAGCCAGATTTAAAGTCAGGAAAACGAGTCTTTCTGACTCAAGGTTCAGCCCTCTAACCATTGGATCTCCTAGCTGCCCCCTTTCAGAGAGATAGACTTACTTAAAAAATAACTACAAATGATATTTCTGAGTGTAATGCTGAGGGGGGAAGTGGGGAGCACTACGGGTTGATTAATCCTCAAGTGAGCCAGACGAAGATGAGGGGTAGTATTTTCAAGGAAGGGGAAAGGGATAAGCCTATTCTTGCTCTCCAAGCATCCTTCTCAATAAACAGGGCCTAATTTTCTAGAGGGAAGATTTCTCTATCAAGATTTTTTTTTTTAATTTGACATTTGCTGCATGTGAGACCCCAGCTGAGAACTGGCAGCCTAGACTTTTATAATACTAACTTGAAACCCAAGTTTGAAAAACCAGAGAACCTCAGCATATTTCAACAATGTTATGGAATGAGAATTGGATCTGTCATTAGAGAATTTCAGCTAAAGTTTTACCTCCTATTTGCAAAATCTTGTGCTAATCACTTCCCCTCTCTGGATGTCAGTTTCAGAATGTATGTGCTGTATGCATTGCCTAAGGTAGTTTCTGTGTATATACCAAGATGGAACTTCTAAATGTAGCACAAAGAGGCATGAATAAATATCTATAGAATCTCATCCTTCCTTCTTCTAAGGAAGAAGGTTCCTATCAAGAGGAGAACAGATTAGGGCCATAAAATTAATCCACTCTGCTCCCCTCAAATAGAGGATACTGGACTAGTATTATATTGAGCTAGAATTAAATTGAGCTGTTACTCTAAATATTGTTAGCACAAAGGAAATAATTTTTAGGTTTCAGCCTTTTTCTTGGTTGCTATGCCTAAATGGGCAAGGAGCACCCGGAGCTGTCTAAAAATTTGATTCTTTTTCTACCAAATACTAATGTAAATTGTGTCCTTGATTGTGTGTCCCCTGATAGTAGGGGGGAGGGCAGAAGAGACCCCAAATCTCAAAAAACCTTCTGTCAGGGTCCCACCCCCTATTCATAGGCAAACTTCAATTGCAATTCAATCAGAAATCTTGGCCTAGGGTATAATCACCGCCCTTTAGAGAAACTAGCCCTTAATCTCCCCAGCCTGAAACCTTAGAAGGCAAAATAAAAGGATCTCAAAATCAAATGCAGAAAGGCAAAAATAGTAAATGTATTTTACTCAGATCATGATGCAATAAAAATCACATGCAATATAAGGCCAGAAGAAAATAGACCAAAAAGCAATTGGAAACTAAATAATCTCATCTTAAAGAATGAATGGGTGAAACAGTAAATTATAGACACAATTACTAATTTCATCCAAGAGAATGACAACAATGAGACAATATACCAAAATTTGTGGGATGTACCCAAAGCAGTAATAAGGGGAAATTTTTTTTTTTTTTTTTTTTGCTGAGGCAATTGGGGTTAAGTGACTTGCCCAGGGTCACACAGCTAGGAAGTGTCTGAGACCAGATTTGAACTCAGGTCCTCCTGACTTCAGGGCTGGTGCTCTAACCACTGCGCCACCTAGCTGCCCCCGTAAGGGGAAATTTTATATCTCTAGATGCTTACTTGTATAAAATTTTTAAAAAAGAGAAAATCAATGAATTGGGCTTGTAACTAAAAAAAGCTAGAAAAAGAACAAATTAAAAACCCCCAATCAAATACCAAACTTGAAATCCTAAAAATAAAAGGAGAGATTAATAAAATTGAAAACAAAAAACTATTGAATTAATAAATAAAACCAACAAAATAGATAAACCTCTAGTTAATTTGATTAGAAAAAGGAAAGAGGAAAATCAAATTGTTAGTCTCAAAAATGAAAAGGGAGAACTTGCCACCAATGAAAAGGAAATTAGAGCAATAATTAGGAGTTACTTTGCCCAACTTTATGCCAATAAATTTGATAACCTAAGTGAAATGGAGTAATACCTACAAAAATATAAATTGCCCAGATTAACAGAAGAGGAAATAAATTACTTAAATAGTCCCATTTTAGAAAAAGAAATAGAACAAACTATTAATCAACTCCCTAAGAAAAAAATCCCCAGGACCAAATGGATTTACATGTGAATTCTACCAAACATATAAAGAACAATTAACTCCAATACTATATAAATTATTTGAAAAAATAGGGAATGAAGGACTCCTACCAAATTCCTTTTATGACACAGACATGATACTGATACCTAAACCAGGTAGGATGAAAATAGAGAAAAAAAATTATAGGCCAATCTCCCTAATGAATATTGATGCAAAAATCTTAAATAAAATATTAGCAAAGAGATTACAGAAAATTATCCCCAGGATAATATATCATGACCAAGTAGGATTTATACCAGGAATACAGGGATGGTACAATATTAGGAAAACTATTAACATAATTGACTATATCAATAACCAAATTAACAAAAAACATATGATTGTCTCAATAGATTCAGAGAAAACATTGATAAAATCCAACATCCATTCCTATTAAAAACACTAGAGAGTATAGTAATAAATGGACTTTTCCTTAAAATAGTCAGTAGTATCTATTTAAAACCATCAGCTAGCATCATATGAAATGGGGATAAACTGCAACCATTCCCAATAAGATTAGGGTGAAACAAGGTTGCCCATTATCACCATTACTATTCAATACTGTATTAGAAATGTTAGTTTTGACAATAAGAGAAGAAAAAGAAATTAAAGGAATTAGAGTAGGTCATGAGGAAACCAATTATCACTCTTTGAAGATGATATGATAGTCTACTTAGAGAACTCTAGAGAATGAACTAAAAAACTATGAGAAATAATCCACAACTTTAGCAAAGTTGCAGGACCCAAAATAAATCTAAATAAATCATCAGCATTTTTATACATCACTAACAAAATCCCACAGCAAGAGATACAAAGAGAAATTCCATTTAAAATAACTGTTGCTAGTATAAAATATTTGAGAATCTATCTGCCAAACGAAAGTAGGAATTATATGGGCAAAACTACAAAACACTTTCCACACAAGTAAAGTTAGATCTAAACAACTGGAAAAGTATCAAGTGCTCCAATACTACTTCAACTAATCTATTTATTTAGTGCTATACCAATCAAAACTCCCAAGAAATTAGTTTACTGACCTCAAAAAAATAACAAAATTCATCTGGAAGAACAAAGAGTCAAGAATTTCAAGGGAATTAATTGGAAAAAAAAAAAAAAAAAGCAAATGAAGGTGGCCTACCTGTATCAGATCTAAAACTATACTATAAAGCAGCAGTCATCAAAACCATTTGGTACTGGCTAAGAAACAGAGTAGTTGATCAGTGGAATAAGTTAGGTTCACAGGACAAAATAATCAATGACGATAGTAGTCTAGTGTTTGGCAAACCCAAAGACCCCAACTTTTGGGATAAGAACTCACTATCTGACAAAAAGCTGCTGGGAAAACTGGAAACTAGTATGACAGAAACTAGGCATTGACCCACACCTAACACCTTATACCAAGATAAAGTCGAAATGGGTTCATGATGTAGACATAAAGAATGATATTATAGACAAATTAGAAGAATATAGGATAGTTTACCTCTCAGATCTGCGAAGAAGGAAGGAATTTATAACCAAAGAAGAACTAGAGCTCATTATTGATCACAAAATAAATAATTTTGATTATATCAAGTTAAAAAGGTTTTGTACAAAGAAAATGAATGCAGACAAGATTAGAAGAGAAGCAATAAACTGGGAAAACATTTTTACATTCAAAGGTTCTGATAAAGGCCTAATTTCTAAAATATATTGAGAATTAACTCAAATTTATAAGAATTCAAGCCATTTTCCAATTGATAAGTGGTCAGAATTTTCAAAGAAGAAATTTAAACTATTTTTAGTCATATGAAAAGGTGCTCCAAATCACTATTGATCAGAGAAATGCAAATTAAGACAACTCTGAGTTCCACTTCATACCTCTCAGCTTGGCTAAAATGACAGGAAAAGATAATAACAAATGTTGGCGGGGATGTGGGAAAACTGGGACACTGATACATTGTTGGTGGAACTATGGACAGATCCAACCATTCTGGAGAGCAATCTGGAATTATGCTCAAAAAGTTATCAAACTGTGAATACCCTTTGACTTTGGGCTTATATCCCAAAGAGATCTTAAAGGAAGGGAAGGGCCCCACATGTGCAAGAATGTTTGTGGCAGCCCTTTTTGTAGTGGCTAGAAACTGGAAACTGAATGGATGCCCATCAATTGGAGAATAGCTGAATAAATTATGGTATATGAATGTCATGGAATATTATTGTTCTGTGAGAAACAACCAGCAGGACAATTTCAGAGAGGCCTGGAGAGACTTGCATGAATTGATGCTAAGTGAAATGAGCAGAACCAAGAAATCATTATACATGGCAACAACAAGACTATACGATGATTAGTTCTGATGGACATGGCTCTCTTCAACAATGATGTGATTCAAACCAATTCCTATTGTTCAGCAATGAAAATAGTCATATACATCCAGAAAGAGGCCTGTGGGAACTGAGTGTGGACCACAACATAGCATTTTCATGCTTTCTGTTGATGTTTGCTTGCATTTTGTTTTCCTTCTTAGGTTTTGTTTTTTTTCCCTCTAGATCCGATTTTTCTTGTGCTGCAAGATAACTGTATAGATATGTATACATATATTGGATTTATCATATATTTTAATATATTTAACATGTATTAGGACTACCTGCCATCTAGGGGAGGGGGTGGGGGGAAGGAGGGAAAAATTTGGAACAGAAAATTTTGCAAAGGTCAATGTTGAAAAATTATTCATTTAAATAATTTAAAAATAAAATTTAAATATTTTAATAATTTAAAAAAAAAAAGGTCCCACTCCTTGTATCAGAGGGATTGAGAAATGGGGGATGGGAAATCTCAGGATCTGGTTCAGGAGGAGAGGGAGACAGAGTTAAAGAAATATTGTTGGACATAAGGTCTTGTCTTTGGTAAGGAGGTGGCTCTGAAAGGGATTCAGAGGCCTCCTGTGTCCCTAGAGGAGCAGGAAGGAGGGAGTTATTTAAAAGGTTAGTATCTAGTTTTGATTTCCCTCCAATAAATTTAAGCAGCTTCCTGCAGTGCTGTTTTAATTTAAGCTTTTTAGTTTTGAGATCTTTTAAGCCAAATTTGTCTCTGTTTAAGAAACAGCCTTTAGGAACAGAAACAGGAGTGGATTGTCCCATTTTGCCACAGCCTTAGTAGGTTCCCCAAATTCTATAGCAATATGCCCTCTCTAGGCATCCCCAGAGAAGGAGAGGGGTTGACAGAAATTCCCCGATTAAGGGTTTTTTTCTGTTAAAGAATGAAGGAATTCCCAGTCTGAGCATCCCTAAGCAGGGAATTCTACTTGGAGAGTAGAGCTTCCAACAGCCCAAATCTTCCCGGGTATTTGGGTGTTCCAGCTATGGAATAGACATCAGGGCCACCAAAAATGATGAGGTATGAGAAAAGGGGAGAGGAACTGCCTTTGGCCAGTCATAGGCTTTGTGGAGGAATCCACAAACCCCAAAAAACGAGGCAAAAGGTTTATGGCAAATGGATTTATTATAGTAGAGAAGCAGCCTTCTTGGCTGGACAGTTCTGAAAGGAAGAAGCAAAGGTGGGTTGTTAGCAAAGATTAGTTAACACTGAGCATGGCTCAGTGGGCTTTTCCAGATGTAGCAATAAGCAAAGATAGGTTTACATTGAGCATGACTCAGCAGACCTTTCCCCTTGTAGGAATAAGCAAAGATTGGGGTTCAGAGTCCTCCTTTTATTTGCCTTCTAAGGCTTCAGGCTGGAGAGATTAAGGGCTAGTATCTGCGAAGGCCGAAGATTGCAAGATTGTGTCCTCGGCCAAGATTTCTGATTGAACTGCAAGTTTGCCTGTGAATAGAGGGTGGGGCCCCTCCTATCTTGACTGGAGGGTTTTTGAGATTTGGGATCTCTCCCCGCCCTCCCCCACAATCAGGGGACACACCATCAAGGACACAATTTATATCAGTACTAGTTACACAAAGACAATCCCACATATTAAATAATATGCAAATCCATGTGAAAATGGAATAGTTAATGATTTTATTAATCATCTTGATTTGCTTGAGCTCCCTCAGAGAAGGCCAGAGAGACATGAGACTCAGAATCCCTCAAACAGGAGGCAGATGAGTGCCTCCTAAGCTTGATATAACAGAGATTCTTCACAGTGTTCTCCTGTAGAACCTGGAATTGTGTCTGCTGTGCCAGCAACCACAAAACCACTTCAGACTGGCACATGTTGACTCCCCAAAAACTAACATCCCAAGGGACCTTCCACTCTGACCCACTTCACTGTACCTAGAAAACGTCATAATCTCTAAAAACAGCCCAGCCTAATGGCTGACACTGATTAAGCCATGTTGCCATTTCTGAGAAACAGCCTAGCCCCACCAACCAATAGCCCAATCTGATTAGGCCATGACTTCATTGCCTCCCCCACCAGACTTGCAGTTTTTGTCTTTATAACCCCTGCTGCTTAACCCTACCCTGAATTCAGTTCTAACTGCAGATCTGTATCTTACTTGCCTGATTGAGAGAAATAAAAGCATGTATTCAACCTAATTTTGTTTGTCTTTCATAGAACACCCATTTATCTAAGGAGAAAACAGATATCAGAGAATTTATACAAATGAATATATGCTAGACAATACACTGAAGTGAAATAAATCACTGAAACCAAGAGAAAGGATTCTTAACTTAACCCAAGAAGAAATTCCCCACAGACTCTAGTGCAATGAAACAGGGACATTATCAATGTATATATTCCTCTAAATGTCGGTTTCTTCCCAGAGTTTTGCTCCCCTTCAAGAATTGCCAGCAGATGTACAAAGTACAGGAAGAAGTAATAAAATAATCAGGGTCAGGCAAGTTCAAGCTCACAGTGTAGGACTGACTTTAAATCTTACAGCTTCCTTTTTATATCCCACCATAAGCAGGTTTTCTCCATTATACATTACATAAATGCCAGAAAACATTTCACTTGCATCAACTCATGGAGGACTTTCCAGGTTTTTCTGAGAGCATCCTGCTCATCATTTCTTACAGAACACCAGTATTCCATCATAATTGATATATACATGTGCTTTATAACTAAAAGTTGTATGAGCAAGTTTTTGATTGTCAAATAAAAAAAAATGTTTTCAACACACAGGATCACACACAAAACTCTGAGTCTCATCTTAGACTCTATTTCCCATAACCATTTGAAGGAATATGATTTATTAGAAGTCCTTCCATTAGTCATATTACAACCTTTAGTAGATAAGTCATAGAGAATTACTGGAAATTCAGGCAGGTTAAGTAATTTGCCCATGGTCACAAAGTGTCAGAAGTGGGGTGTGAAGAAAGCATTTCCCTCATAGCTGATATTAACTGGTTGCTGAGGCAGTCTGATGACGTGACTTTAAGTAGTGGAATTGGACTCAGGAAGAGCTAGATCCAAATTCCATTGTGATACTAGCTCTGAGTGGTATTTCTGTCTGTGCTTGTGTGTATTTAAGCAAAAAATAAAAATCCAAAGCAATCCTCCCAGGAAGTGGTAAGCTCTGTTTGCCATGGAAATCATAAAAGTCATTGTGACAAACAGCTTTTTGCACAGCTGAGAGACTCTGGCATGGCTGCTTAGGGAATGAAAACTTCTTTCTTCCAAAAGAACATGTCAGTAAAGCATCTCATCAGTGTCAGCCATCTGTCTGAGACTTCCTGGACATCATGATGATAATTGAGCTAATGTGCAAAGGCTTTTCTGTGTGAATTGATAAATTAATGAGCATAAAACAGTTTGAGTGTGAAAGCATCTCATCATAAATTCTGTCCTAAAGATCAAAATTTGCCTCTAAATCTGACCATTAATGAGGGACTATTTTGAGGTTTATTTTGACTTAAAAATTCCATGACTCTTAGCCCTGGGCCCTGGACAATGAATGTAGGACTTTGGGTGATAAGATTTCAGTCAAATGAGGAAACATATAGCATAGTAGAAAGAAAACTGAATTTGGAACCAGAGGACTTGGATTCAAATTCTGATCCTTTCCCTAAGGAGTTGGGTATACTTGAGCAGCTTCTTTCTATTACTCTGTTTCTTCATTTGTAAAGTGAAGTTGTAGTAGATGGCCCCTAAGGTACTTCTAGTTCTGATATTCTGTGATTCCACGTTCCTTAAAAATAAATCAAAGGCTTCAGTGTTAAGAAGGGATTCCCTGTTCCAAAAGGATTGATAAATGATCAATGAGCATTTATTAATATGCCAGGCACAATAATAAGCTCTTTCAGCCCACTTCTCTCTTTTGGTTCTCTCATAGAACCTTCATTCTGAGGGAGAGCCCAGATGAATGGGACTTCATTCTAGACTTTGCCACTATGCTTTGGTTGCCTTCTTCCTCGGCCCCTGCAACCTCCTTCTCTCATTACACAGACTACCATACCCTTGCGAAAGTGCCCTTCTCCCACCTTGCCTGCCTTTTAGTTCTTTCTTGGTGTTGCTCTTCCCTATTATAATGTAAATGTCTTAGGCACATTACAAAGTAAACTGTCTTTTTTTTTTTTTTTTGCTTATATTTGCATTCCCAAAGCAGTGGCTGGCACATAGTAAGTGATCAATAAATGCTTCCTGTCTTGACAAAAGAGAAAGTCCTCCCCTTCAAGGAACTCACAATTTAACAGGGAAGATCCTATGTACATATATGACATGTATTTGACATATAAGGTAGATGTAAGGTCTACCTTGGATGGAAAGTGTCAACTCTGAAAATAAATAACCAAAGAGTCACAAAGGTTAACTCAAAAACAATAAAATACCAGAGAGCTCTCAGAAGTTATGACAACCATGGCTGATGCTAGGAAATGAAATACAATAATAAAAACAAAATTAAAAATAGAGATAACAGTAGAGATAAGCAAAGGCTTTCTCTATTCCACTGGGACAGGGAGACTGGACAAAAGTGCCAGGGCCTCCACTTTAGTGAGATCAAATCTTGATACATACACCAATGATACACTATGGCTGTAGCCATGGCAATGAAGGGTTGGATTCCTAGCAAAGCTGTTTGACCAGAATATGGCTCCTTCGGGTTCTTGTCTGAGCTCAGGGTGTGAACCAGTTCAATGATGTAGCTGCATCCAAAGGGTGAATTTGTGGAGGGGTGAGGATACCCTAAGAGTGATGGGGTCCCCAGGCCAGTGTCGCAGGTTTTATGAAAGAATTTGCAGTCCCAGTCTGCAAGTGAGGTTTTGGGCAAAAATGGGTTTATTTCACTGAGAAACTATTTCTCTCAGTGGGCTGCTTCCTGATTAAGAAGATAGCAAAGTTTGGGATATAGAGTTTTGTTTTTTTATTTAGCATTCTGTGGTTTGGGACTAGGGAATGATTAGGGCTAATTTCCAAAACAATAAAGGGTGGTGATTGTTTCCCAGACCAAAGTGATTCCCAGATCAGCTGGAGGTGGGAGTTTCCCATGGGAACCAGGTAGGAAGGTGGAGATGGGCTGAGATTCAGGGGGGAATAATTTTTAGGAATTTCCCCAGACCAGGTGTCCCCCCCTCCACAAAGATCTGGAGGACAGAATCCTATTACATCAAATTCAGAGAATTATTGTTATGTCAAACTTGAGGCACAGCGTGCTTTCTGGGCCTTGGCTCTGGAAAACAGGGAGTTTCCTGATAGTAAAAAGAGAGAATTAAAAGGAGAGGCCTGATCTCGGTGTAGGGATCCTGACAGAAGGCATTCACAGCTAGTGTCAGGGAGAGGAGAGGTATAAAGTTCTCCAAGGAAGACCTCCTCCTACAAAAGGGAGTACTCTGGCCCTTGGATCTTGCAGGAGGTTGGTGAATCCAAGAGGCAGAGTTGAGGAAGGGAACATTAATGATAAGGAAGGATTAATGTATTTCTAGAACCTTGCAAATTCTTGACTCCCTCTACAGAGAACTGACATGTTGGTTGGACCCTCCAGGGGGGATTATGAAATGCCATGGATAAGAATCATATAGGATGAGAAGGCATGGAGGATTTTAATCTGTACTTATTATTTGTCTAAAACTGCTAGGAGAACTGGAAAAGTTTGAAAGAAACTAAGTATACACCAATATCTCATATTGTATACCAAGATCAAGTCAAAATGTGTGTATGGTTTACCCATAAAGAATGATATTATAAGCAAATTAGGGAAATATGGAAAATTTTTTCTGCCAGGTCTACAGATAAGGGAAGAATTTATGACCAAACACGAGTTAGAGAACCATAGATTGTATCACTGATTATTTTGATTACATTAAATTAAAAAGGACTTGTACAAACAAAACCAAAATTAGAAGAAAAGCAAGAAACTGAGGGAATTCATCTAAGTACTAAAGATAAACTATTTAGTTGCCTGAGCAACCTCTGATCTGTTGTATGGCTCATATCAGACAAATATTGATGAAAAAAGTAATTTAAAAAAAATGTTCTTTTCATGATGAGCTCTCCCATAGCCTAAGTGCTTTGAAGTATGTGGAAGTTACTCATAGAACCTCCCAATTTTGGTCAGGCTAGAACCCTCCACTGAGTATGTTGCCCTTGAAAAATCCAAAGGATTATTGCTTGTTTAAGTCATTGCCATAATCTTACAAATTTATTTTATCATATTCTGGAGGAATAGCAGTTACAGTCATTTTAAATCAACAGTATGAAGCTGATGAGATCTGTTTGCTTTGCTCCAAAGCAGTTCATCAGAAGTGAGTACAATTATTTCAGAGCAGAGTGAGGGTCCTTTAAAATATTTATATACTTCATAGTTCAGGAACCAAAAATCAATCATTGTACATGGAACAAGGGTTATTCATAAAATGAGAAATCCAGTGTTTGGTAGAGACATAGCAGCATTTTTCCTCTTCCTTTTCTTTCTACAAACTCTGAATACATGGCCCCAAAAGAGGGCAAACCCTACAGCAGTGATAAATCTAAGAAAATGGAAATAGGGCTACAAAAAGTAACAAAAAACTGCCTTCCTATTCCATCAAATCCTTCCTGTAGGTAGGAAACAAACAGCAATTTTTCTCTTAAAATACCAATTTCTTTAGCTTCAAAGAAATATGATGAATGATGAAAATGTATCTATTATTTTTACTCTAAAATCATTGAGGTTCAGTGTGTCCTAAGTAGCTTCCCAAGATTTCATCCCTCTTATGTTTCCCACTAATTAAAACAAGGATCCAGAGTCTCTCTGCCCAGTTTTTCCAATGATTTCTGATTGAAAAGATGAAAACCCTATCATTCCCATTGTCCAATATTTACTGCATTTGCATTATGAGTAATTTTAATAAAAATGTAAAAGATTGCAAATAAAATTTGTTTTCCATTTCGGGGGGGGGAGAAAGAAAGGAGGAGAGAGAGAAAGGGAGAGAGAGAGAAAGGGAGAGGAACAAAAAGACAGAGAGAGGAGAGCGAGACAGAGAGAGAGAGACAGAGACAGAGAGAGGAGAGACAGAGACACAGACACAGAGGAGAAAGAGGAGAGAGGGAGAGGGAGAGGGAGAGGGAGAGAGAGAGAGAGAGAGAGGGAGAGGGAGAGGGAGAGGGAGAGAGAGAGAGGGAGAGGGAGAGGGAGAGGGAGAGGGAGAGGGAGAGGGAGAGGGAGAGGGAGAGAGAGTCATGGCCAACACTCCTCTGCACTTCTGCCATAACTATCCCAGCTAAAGAAAAACACAAGCAATGGTGTCCAGAGATCAGGGAGAGACTGGCTGAAAAGGAAAGCAATAAACAGAGGCTAAAAATGTGATAACATTCTCAAAAGAAGATCCAAGTCACTCAGGGGCTCATTGGGCAAGCTGAAAGAGGAGTCCAGCTAGCCTGAGATAGGAGAAAAAGCTCTAAATGTGGAGTCAGAATTCTGGCTCAAATCCTGCCTTTTCTACTTACTGCCTAGGTCTCCCAGGGCAGATAACCTCTCTTCTTCCTCAGTAAAATGAGGGGGCTTAGACTCCAAGGTCTCTTCTAGTCCTAAATCTGTCTTCCTAAAGGGCATCCCAGAGAATCATAAACTTTTTGAATGGTAAAGCTAGAATGGACTTTAGAAATCATTTAGTCCAATCCCCTCATATTTCAGGTAAGGAAACTGAGGGAAGTGGGTTTGTCCATGTTCATGTAGCTTGTTGACAGCTAAATCAGGAGTAGAATACAGGTCCAAAGCCCTTTCCAATAAATCATTTGTAAGTGGCCCAAACCCTCAGGCTGTTCCCTCCAAGGAATTGCTGGGATCTCAAGGCACTAATAATCACATTATCATTTTGTTGTTGCAGTGGAGAGGATGCTTAGTTTTTGCATTCAGTATTCTCTCAATAAGAAAGCTGGCAAGAATAAATTGTGAGCAGGAGGTAATTTCTTTTTGTACTGAGTCCATTGTGCTGTTAAACACTTTTTCTTCTGAATGAAGGAATGTCTTTTGTTTTGATATAATAAACTGTCTCACTGATAATATACCTGGCAGGATCATCTTGAAAAGCTTTTCAAGAGGAGCTGAGATGGACAACTCAAACTAGCACCTTCTGAGAAATAACAAAGAAGCTTTCTCCTTGCCCATTCCCATTTAATTGTGGGCTGCACACAAGAAAATAAAGAAATAACTTTTCTTCTTTTTTAAACCCAGAGTTGCTCTACTAGAAATCAGAAAAGTTTTCTACAGAAGCAAAGGTTGGTGGGGGAGGAGTTTAAGTGCTTCTCTTCTTTGCACAAGTGTGGTAAAAAAAAAAAAATGCCAAACATAGGGGGCTGCTAGGTGGTGCAGTGGATAGAGCACCAACCCTGAAGTCAGGAGGACCTGAGTTCAAATTTGACCTCAGACACAACATTCCCTAGCTGTGTGACCCTGGGCAAGTCACTTAACCTCACTTGCTGCAGCAAAAAGGAAAAAGAAAATGTCAAAAGTATGTTCAGTCAGTTGATGTGTTGGCTATTTTTGCTGAAACATTTTTTCCCTCTTTCTTTTTTATTTTTTTTTTTCAATGACTGGTTTGCTAGGTATCAGAATAGAGAATACATTTAGAAATAAAAGTGACAGCAACAAAAGATATTAAGATTTTGAAAAGAAGGAAAGGGAAAAAAGTGAGGGAGGGAGGAAGGAAAGGAAGGAGAAAAGAGGGAAGAAAAGAACAGAGGGAGGGAGGAAAAGGAAGAAAAAGGGGGAGGAAAGAAGAGAGGGAGGGAGGAAAGAGGGGAGGGAGGGAAAGAAGAAGGGAGGGGAAAGAGAGAAGAAAGGAAGGAAGAAAAGAGGGAGGGAGAGAAGGAAGGACAGGGTGAAAGAGGCAAAGTTTAAAAGGAGGGAAGAAGGAAGGAAGAAAAGGGAGGGAGGAAGGGAGGGAGAGAAGGGGGAAGAAAGGAAATGAGGGAGGGAGGAAAAAAGAAAGGAAAAGGGGGAGGAAGGAAGGGAGGGAGAAAGGAGAGAAGGAAGTGTGAAAAATGGATGAGCATTTGTTTGGTTTCCATAGTTGTGAAGGTTAAACTGGAAAAATGAGACTTGAATTAGAGGGTTGAAACCCCCAGGGACATGGGTAGGTGATCAGAGTGAAGGTTATCTCTCCCAAAAAATGTGAGAATGCAAGCTCCTTAAGGGCAGGGCCTGGGTCTTGTGATGGGGGTGATGGTCTGAAATTTAAAAGGAACCTTTAGGTTTTTGCCCCTAACTTTGAATTGTTGAAGCCCCTTCAGTGCATTCACATTCTTTTACTACACTTCCCCTTGTGACTCAGGATGGGGGAAGGGTGAGACTCCAAATCCCCCTCCCCGTTTTGTTGCTCTGAAGAGCCAGGGGGTGGGTAGGGACTCCACTTTAGGGTCTATATAAACTTGCTGAGAACTGCTCAGCTCTTCCTTGGACTCCCTGGCTGATGCTGTTCTGGTCAACATGAGAAAGCAATAGATTCCTTTTTGTCTCTCCTAAGACAATTTTCTGATTGATTAATGGAAAGTGTGTGTGTGTGGGGGGCAATGACTCTTATTACAAGGAAGGAAGGAAGGAAGGAAGGAAGGAAGGAAGGAAGGAAGGAAG
>JAJPUD010000737.1:304139-374401 GCA_023553655.1 Myrmecobius fasciatus | reverse complement strand
AGGAAGGAAGGAAGGAAGGAAGGAAGGAAGGAAGGAAGGAAGGAAGGGAAGGAGGAAGGAAGAGAGAAGGAAGGAAGAGAGAAGGAAGGAAGGAGAGAGGGAAAGAAGAAAAAGAAAAAGGGAGGTGAGAATAAAATCAGTATGGAAAAAAGAAAGATGCGTTTAGAATCAGAAAACCAATTTTAATCTGTTCTTTGCACTATTACAGTCTAAGTGATCTCTGGCAGGTCACAACCCATCAAATCTGGAAAATGAAGGAAGAAGGGGTGGGACTTCACAGTCTTTGGCCTCCCTTACATCTCTAAATGAAAAAAATAATTCTCCTTACAAACATTTTTTTAAGAACCCACAAGTTGAGATTCTGTGGGAAACCCTCACCCCATCAGAGCCCTCTATCAGGAGTTTTACTTGTCTGCATCATCTGAGTCCAAGTGCAAGGAGAGAACTAACAGCAAAACCTCAGAAACCATATGCTTTGCTGAAAAGGAAGAAAAAACATGAGAACTGTCTAAAAGGTGAGTTTCTCATTGTTGAGACTGGGAGGGGACCCCAAAAGTTTGAGGGTTGCAGACCGGTGTCACAAGGTGTCTCAAAAAGAATTTGCAGGCTTGAACCCACCTCCAGTCAAGAGGCAAAGTTTGTTGCAATTTTAAAGCCAATTGAAGCAGTCTAAACTCCAAAAGAAATGAGCAAAGAACAGTAAGGATATAGCTTCTAGGGGAAACAGCAGTAAGGCCATAGTAATCTAGTGTTGGTTAAACTGGAAGGTCCAAGCTTTAGGGACAAAAACTCAATCTTTGACAAAAACTGCTGGGAAACTGGAAAGCAGTTTAACCAAAACTAGATATAGAACAACATCTCACACTGTATACTAAAATAAGGTCAAAATGGGTATATGGTATTCACATAAAAAATATTATAAGCAAATTATGACCTATCAGAACTATGGATAAAGGAAGAATTTATGACCAAACAAGATATAGAGAACCACAGAATGTAGTATTAATTATTTTGATTACATTAAATTAAAAAGAGATTGCACAAACAAAACCAATGTAGTCAAGATTAGAAGAAAGCAGATACTTGGAAAAAAATTAATAGCAAGCTTCTCTGATAAAGGCTGAGTCAAATTTGTGTTATTCCCCAATTGATAAATGATCTAAAGATAAGAACAGTTTTTCAATGAAGAAATCAAAGTTATCTACACACATGAGAGGAAAATGCTCTAAATCATAATTGATTAAAGAAATGCAAATTAAAACAACTTTAAGATATACCTATCAAATTAGCTAATATAACAGAAAATGAAAATGACAAATGTTGGAGAGGATTTAGAAAAGTTAGAAGAATATTGCGTTGTTGGTAAAATTACAAATTGGTCCAACTGTTCTGGAGAGTTAATTTGGAATTATGCTCAAATGGCTATAAAACTGTATCTATCCTTTAACCTAACAATATCACTACTAGATCTGTCATCTAAAAAGATCAAAGAAAAAGGGAAAAGATCTACATGTACAAACATATTTATAGTAGCTCTTTTTATGGTGGCAAAAAAAAAAATTGGAAACTGAATTGAAATCAATTAGGGTATGGCTAAACAAGTTGTGGTATATAATTATGATAGAATACTATTATGCCATAAGAAATGATAAGCAGAATGGTTTCAGAAAAAGCCTGGGAAGTCTGATATGAACTCATACAAAGTGAAGTGACAGAAGCAGGGAAAGAGCAATATTGTAATGATGATTGTGAATGACAACTATTCTGATCAATATGATGATCCAAGGCATTTTTGAAGAACTTATGATGAAAAATGTTATCCATTTCCAGGGAAATAACTGATACAGTCTAAGTATGATTGAAGCTTTATTTATTTATTTATTTATTTTTCTTGCTTCTTTATTATAACATGGCTAATATGGAAACAAGTTTTGTATGTTTTCCCATGTATAACTGATACCACCATAAGTGAAGGAGAGGTAGGAGAAAAGGAGAAAATTCAGAGATCAAAATTTTAAATAAATGTTTTAAATAAATAAATAGTGTGTGTTTAGTGGGATTTCTTGTTTTTGTTTTTGTTTTTAAGTAGAGCATTTTTTTTTAAAGTGGGCGGGTACAGTCTGACTAAAGTGTAGATACTGAAGTCTGGGATTTGCTGAAGTCTATGGCTGTGACTGCCTGGGGAGAAATTGTAAATATTAAGTTCTAGATTCAAATTCAAAATTCAAAAACATTTACTCAGCAGAGTGGATTTTTTGCTTGAAGATGGCAAAGGTGTTAAGTTTAGATTAATGGTTCCTACTGATGACTGATAACTATTCTCATGAAATTTAACAATCTAAGTGGAAGTACACTAGGGGAAGGGAGGTCTTAGATAATAATGCAAAATAAAATGATATTTATATTAAAGAAGTACAAGCTAAGAATTATGTGAATTCTGAAGGCAAAGAGATGATTGCTAGCTGAAAGTACCAAGCAAGGATTCCTAGAAGTGTTTCAATTAGGCTTTAAAAAGAGAGGAAGGTTAGACCTGTAATTTCACCAGCATATGGAATTCCCAAGTGAGAAAAATCCCTCTATCAATGCAGGATGGCAAGAAAAGACAGGATATATAAAAAGGATGTCAATTAGTACAATTTGGTTGGAATAACACTTAGTGCAGTATTCTATCCATGGGCCACAAAGGTTAGTCTTTAAATTTTGAATTTGAATCTGGGTCTTAGGAGCAACAATTTACCTAAAAAGGTACAACCAAATACAAATCAAAAAGTAAGGGCAAAAAGGTAAAATATATCAGATTTTGGTAGGCTTTGAATCCCAGCCAAATGAGATTGAAATCTGGGAAACTTGAAGCTAGAAAGGCAATAGGGAACCATTGAAAAATTTTGAGTAGAGGAATAGCATGATTAAATGTGTGCAGCAGTGTGAAGAATGGTTTGGAAGGAGGAGAGAATAAAGAGGCAGAGAGAACAAAAGGCTGCTATTGCAATAGTTCAGATGTATGGCACCCTTGTAAAAGAGGAGTGGTCCTGGCTAAAGAAATGTGGAGATCAGTAGAAGGGATGCTTTTGAGACAACTGATAAGATGTGGTAATCTACTGCCTATGAGAACTGAGGAAGAAGGAAAAGTAAAGATAAAACATGATCCACAAACTGGTGAATTAATTAGTCTGGCCATGAATAACCTGGAAATCCTGGGCCAGGGAGAGTGCCCTTACAGCATGCACTAGCCCTAATCCTGAACTACCTTCCCTGCTCCCATCCTCTGGTGTTCTTAGAGAGACCCGGCTTCCACTTCACAAGGCTTGGAAGCTTCATTTCATCATTCTCCCTAACACTTTTGAAAGCATTCATCAAATCTGTGAACATGAAGAATGCAAAAAGCTGTTTTTTTGTGGCTTTAATGAGATTGTTGCCAGGAAAAGATCTGGGATGTGCAGGCTATCTAGACGGAGCTTTTAGAACACCAGCTTTTGAGCAGGCGTAAACAAGGGCTCAAGGTTATCGTGTCTGTACCTGAAAAGGAGAGTCTCTCAAAGGCCTTCCCTACTCTCTTTGGGCTAAATAAGGGAAAAACCTTATTTTAATATAGAAGGAGCTCATCCCTTCCTCTAAACTCTCTCATTGAGAGTGAATTGTCATGTTCTTTGCAACCTCAATGACCTTAGATTATTTTTTAGTAAGTATGGAATAGCTTTCCCATCCTTTCTCCACCTGTTCCACTTTACCCATCCTACAAAGCTCTACCTCGCTATCATACCTTCTATCTCACAGAAATCTTTTTTCTAAGTATACTTGTAGTCATTGAGAGTCTGCAAAGTATGCACTAACCACTGAGATAGCCCAGGCAAGAAAATAAAGGACAGCCAACATAATTAGAATTTTGAGAGCCTTTATTAGTGACTGGACCCTCTAGTAGAGTCCAGCCCTGAGCCTTGGGAGGAGCACATCTTTGAAGTCATTGGCTACCCCCTAGGTTATATTTGACATTGACATCTCACTTATAATGAGGAGATAACAAGATATGGGAAATACAATGGAAAATACCTACATGCACTGACTGTAGACCTGACTTAGATAGGCAAACATTTTTCAGGTACTCAAAAGACTCCTGACCCACAAGAGATTTCTGGAGAGATTCCAAGGCCCCTTGACTCAGAGAGGGGGCCCAGTCTTCTGTCCATTTCACTCCCCGATTTTTATTGTCAGACTTGTGACTCATCTGAGGCCAAAGGGGAGTAAGTCATTTCGAGAGTGAAAAGTTTGAGGGTCTTCATATGATCCTGAACATAAGAGGTGAGGCACTTAATAACACAAGGAGCTATGAGAAGGAGTAAGATTAGGAGGACTGGACCTGTGATTTCTGAAAGAAGGGTGATCAGCCAGGGGGATCAATTACAGAGAAACTAAAATAAAACTAGAAAAAGGTGCAAGGGCCTACTGTGAGGGCAAGTCTCTCCCTGATAGCCCCAGAGCTGTTAACAGCCTTTCATAGTCCTTCCTGTTGCAAGTTTGTCAAATCCTCTGTATTCTGGAGTTCCATCTCAACCAGGGAACCCAGTTTGAGATGGGAAGTTCAGTGTTAGGTCTGCAGTAACACAGAAGAAAGAACAGCAGTGCCCAAGGCAGCTGTGTTAGCCCCTCTAGGGCTGCACAGGCCGTGAGAGACTCCAAGGGGGAAGGGTGAGGCCCAAAGTTGCTCCATCTGTCCCTGCCCAGAAGAACAGACAGGCTGAGGCAGCTACAGATCAGAGTGTCAGAGTCAGAGTGTGCACACTGTGTCAGACCACTGAGGCAGGAACCCACCAACTCAGAGGCATAATAAGCAAACTGTAACACAGGATGCTGAGATGCTAAGTGACTGGGGTTACAGGACTGGGAAATGGATCAGAGACTGCCAGGAATCAGAAAATGGTCCCAGAAACGGAGTCTGCCAGGGCCTTTCCAACAGAATAAGGGGGTTCAAAGTTAAAGCAGATCCAACAATCACAGACCAGTTGGGGTTTAAAAAATAAACCAAGCAGGCAGAAAAAAAATGAAAAATGGACTGCTATAAGGGTTTCCATTTAAACTGGTGGGTTGGGAGTGGGGTAGAAGTGCCTAAAGCCAAATGAATAGGAAAGTAGGGGCCCTAGTTCCCATTTCAAGTATTTTAGGGGAAAATCTACTAGTTTTCCTGGTTATTTTCTCATTCCTCCCCCCTTTGTTTTTCCCACCAAAGGAATCATTCAAGGAGGAATAAATAGGGCTCTAATTGTCAAATCATATAACTTGACATATAACAGACAGGTATAATAGGGGTTTTCCACTCTGAAACTCAAGATACCTTGAAGGGAACATGGTGATAATGCAGATACAAACTATCCATTACAGTTACTCAAAATCTTGACCCAACATTTTCCATTGGCATCTGGCAGCCATGGTACTCCAGCACTGTGGAGGCCTGAGGCCTTCACACCACGCCCACCTCAATAAGTCCAGACCCAGGGTCGTTTGGGACAAAGGGCGAAGGTCTCATCTTCTGGAGCTGCTTCAGGCTGACATGGGACATAGCTAGATCCAGTGGGGTCTGAGTGAAGAGGGCAGATAGCTGGGTGGTGGTGGCAGCAGCTGGTGCTGTGTCAGAATCAGGTCTCAGGTGACTCAGGTTGACCAAGCGGTTGGAATTTTCATCACTTAGAGTCTGGAAGAAGAAACTCTCACAAATACATTAAAAACACAAGGACTAAAATTGAGCAGAAGAGAAAGAATATACAAAAGTGACCAGAAACTAGAAACCCACCCAGAAAAGGGCTGAGGGAGGGGATGAGGCTATCACAAATGCCTCTTGTCCAAATAACCTTCCCTAGGATAAATACCAAAAATGCTTTCCCAAAATTTTTGCTTTTCTTTCCCCAAAGGAATAGGTGTAATGGGCAAAATATTGTGCCCTTCAGTGAATATAAACTCTTCCAGAAAAAGCCCTAAATCCTCACAAGGAAAAGCTTTCACACAACTAGTGCAGATGTTAACACAACAAAAAGCATTTCAAAGCTTCTGCAAGAGGCCCATTTGCAGGCCTTTCAAAATTCACTTGTCTAGGCACTATATGAGGGACTGAAGGAGTTAGGTTGGGGGTTAAAGTTGCCATGGTCCTGTGCAAACAATTGTTAGAGACAAAAAGCCTGTTAGAGACAAAGAGGTCTGTTAAACATTACCAAACCCCTGCCCCCAAAAAGAATGCATACCAGCAAGAGGTCTGTTAAACATCACCAAACCCCTGCCCCCAAAAAGTGCATACCAGGAAGCAGGATACGATCAATTACCTCAAGAAAGTGTCAAGCAGGCATGAGAACATCCTGCTTCAAGAGGTCACACATACACAAAGATAATCATCACATTCCTCCCCTCACTCAATTTCCTGACATATGGTCAACAGATGTTTACATCCTTTGTTATATGAAAGTTTGCTTTGCTACACAACGTATATAAACCCTGTACTTTGCCTCAATAAACGAGCTATTCTGTCCTATACAGAGTGGTCTCCATTCTTTCCTTTCACAGCCCATCCCCAGGTTGAAGCCTCCCCAGCCTTCGGCTCACAGGCTGATGCGAGATTTCAGGCACCCTTAGTTCGAGACCCGCAGGACGGGTCAAACAATCAGCAACATGGACAGCTGACACCTAAAGTGAATCCTCATTTAAAAGAAACAACAGAAAACTCTCTACATTGATAGCTGGCAATAATCATTACCTCTGCATTGAATTGTTTGGCTATCAAAAATCCCCTTTCCTTCCATATAGCACCCATGATCACGAAAAACATGAAAAACACATTTGATAAGTAAGCAAAGGGGTCTAGGATTGGGGTCCAGAGACCTGACAATCAGCCCTGCCTTCCATCAACATACAATATCTACTCTTCTCACACAAAGGGAAGTTACTTTATCTATAAAGAAATTCTAGCCCCAGAAGGATTTTATAGCAGCAGCCAGAGAATTCTATAGAGCTGGACTGCCAATTAAAATATACTTTATATATACTTTATTGTGTTTTATATCTTCCACTAACCACTTTCTCTGATTTCTACTTGCTTTGATTACAGAAATTTGCTATAAGAGAAAAAAAAAAATCATGGATTATCAATTGCAGCCTCATGAAATTTTATCTCCTACAGCAATTCTCATTAATCAAAGCCTCAGATGAATCTAACTCAAGAATCTTTCACTAAAAGATTCAACCCAACTTAAATAGCTTATCTTTAATACCTAAGTAGATGGTT
Organism: Myrmecobius fasciatus; assembly: GCA_023553655.1. Classification (NCBI taxonomy): domain Eukaryota; kingdom Metazoa; phylum Chordata; class Mammalia; order Dasyuromorphia; family Myrmecobiidae; genus Myrmecobius; species Myrmecobius fasciatus. Next base: position 367,140 of record JAJPUD010000737.1, on the reverse strand, counting down.
TTAAGTCCAACATTACAGATCACTTTGCTTCTAAAATGCCCAATATATAGAACAATTCCAAATTGCATATTATCTATAACAGAAACATTCAAAAAGGGGCAAAAACTATTATTCTCGGAGTCCCCCTAGACAATGAATTTTTTTTTTTTTGCTTTTGCTGAGGTACTTGGGGTCAAGTGACTTGCCCAGGGTCACACAGCTAGGGAATGGTAAGTGTCTGAGACCAGATTTGAACTCAGGTCCCCCTGACTTCAGGGCTGGTGCTCTATCCTTTGTACCACCTAGCTGCCCCCAATGAATACACTTTCAAGATGACTCAATACAACCAATTAAAATTCATATAGAATTTCCCAATTCCACATAAAGGGATCTTTCAGATTTAACATTAATAATTCCTTTATAAGAATGGAGAAATTAATAAATTAACTTCCTCCACTTAAAGAACCTCTACAATCCTTTTTGGAAGCAGCCCCAAACCTATCAGATCAGATTGCATGTAAATGTAGGCTGTTTCTTTAAACTATATAATCAATTGATATTTCAATCAGCCAAGAGCTTCAGTTTTCTAAAAAGGGTGGACTTAATGAGGGGAGGGGAATTAGATTGTTTTTGGAGAAAACTTGCCTTTTTCACTTTGCACCCTTTCTCCCCACTCCACATGGCATTTCTCAACCATACCATGCTTACAAATTACCCAAAATATCTTTCAAAAGGTAACCTAAGTTACCAGAACTTTTAAAAACAAACTATTATTAAACTGACTCAAATCAAATACAGCTTTTAGAAATTTCTTTTTCAATAATAAAAAGCCAATTATTCAAACAAATTCCTAAGATCTCATACCCAGAATAAACAGATCTAACATGCACAAAGCAACAATATTTCCCACAATTTCAGAATTTAAAAACTAAGTTCCCAAAAATTAGATAGGCCAATAAACCAAAAAGGACATTGCTTTTTCCCACTTAAGTAAATTTTCTAAAATCCCAATTAAATGTTGCAAACAAACTGGATTACCATATATATTATATTATATATATATATATATATACATACACATACTTACATTTTAACCTGATTTCCAGAAACTTTCCCCAAGTTTTTTAAAAGTTAATGAGCATCAGTTCCTTTTGTTCTCTTACTTCCCCAGGCAGAGCAGCTTCTTGAATTAGGTAAGACTTCTTTGCTTGCTCTCTCTCTGCCAGAATTTAAACAGCTAGACTTTTTCTGTTCCTTTAAACAATCCCAACATAAAAACTACTCTTACTCAAATTCCTAGATTTCTCAGGGGGAAAAAAAAAAAAAAAAAAAACTTTTCTGCCAGATTCATAAGTCCTATTGCTTTACTTACAAATTAGTGCAACAGATCAAAAATTTAGAAAGCAATTGTTATACTAGGCACAGTTGCAACATTGAAATAACCAGTTCTTAATTGTTGTTCTTAAAACTTTAACAGAGCTCTTCAACCAACAACACAAACAGACTAATCACACAGCACACAGAACACATATAACCAGAAGAGTGCCCCCGGAAAGGCGCCCACCAGATGTGTCCAGATTCATTATCTAGGACACCCAGAGTTATGCCGACTGGCATCTAGAACCAGATGTGTCTTAAGATACCCAGGACCGTCAAACGGTGTCCCGTGACGGCCAGCAAGGGCATTTAACGCCGCGTCCAGCTTGCCACTTGCTATAGATACAGGAGTACTCACCAGACCAGACAAGCAGCCGCAAAAAGAAAAAAAAAATAATCTTATCAACCAAAACTGGCTTTTAGAATGCTTATGTGCCAATTTTGAGCTGAATTCAAAAATTTGGGTCTCACTCTCCTGGTCAGCAAAAGGAGATTACTAGAGTCCAGAGCTGAGGCCATCCCCTAGAGTCTCTCCAGTGAGAGGAACTAGCTGTCAGACTGAGCCAAAGGCATATCTCGGTGGGACCTCCAAGTGAGATAGCCCAGGCAAGAAAACAAAGGACAGCCGACATAATTAGAATTTTGAGAGCCTTTATTAGCAACTGGACCCTCTAGTAGAGTCCAGCCCTGAGCCTTTAAAGTTGTTAGCTACCCCTTAGGTTACTTGACATTGACATCTCACTTACAATGGGGAGATAACAAGATATGGGAAATACAATGGAAAACGCCTATATGCATTGACTGTAGACCTGACTTAGATAGGCAAACATTTTTTTTTTTTTTTGGCTTTTTTTGCTGAGGCAATTGGGGTTAAGTGACTTGCCCAGGGTCACACCGCTAGGCAATGTTAAGTATCTGAGACCAGATTTGAACTCAGGTCCTTGATAGGCAAACATTTTTCAGGTACTCAAAAGACTCTTGACCCACAAGAGATTTCCAGAGAGATTCCAAGGCCCTATGACCCAGATGTCCAGAGAGTTTCCAAGGCCCCTTGACCCAGAGAGGGGACCCAGTCTTCTGTCCATGTCACCACTAAATAAAGTCTATCACCTGCTTTTGTACAGCCAAAGAACCAAGAACAGTTTTAATTTTTTTATACTCTTATTGTATTTAAAAATATAAAAACCCTTCTAAGCTAGGGGCCCTACAAAAGGTGGCCAGATTTTGTTCTCACTTATGGTGTGTTAATTGCTATAAATCACTTGGGCTCATAAAGTAGTTAAATCACTTAGTTTTATTATTTGCTACATGTATGAGTTTTTTTTTATTACACAGAACTGTGAGGTCCTTAGGGCCAGAAGCTATGTTCTATTCTTTCTTGTGTCTCCAGATCACCCATCTGAAAGCTGGACACTTAATGATACTTAGGAAACATTGAGTCATAACATCACAAAATCTCAAAATCAGAATTTCATGTATCTTCCAATCTAGCCTCCCACTGAATAAAGAATTTCCAATCCTACAAGATCCCTAACAAGTGATTATTCATCCCAAATCCAGTTATTCAATTTAATTGTTTATCTTTATTGACAAAAGGTCATAAATCATAGAATTCTAGAACTGAAAAAAAATTTAAAAATCATTTAGTTACAGATGGAACTGAATCCCAATGTGAGGAACCTATTTGCCCTAATAACAACTAACAAATTTGTGGAAAAGCTAGAACCAGACCCCAGGCCCACAGACTGAATTAATGAATTAAAAAATGCATCTACAGTAATGAAAATAGTTCAGGGCCATTTTCATTACTGTAGATGCATTTTTTAATTTATTAATTCACTAGCAAACATTTATTAAGAACTTATCATGTGCAGAATATTGGACTGGGGAGGGGGCAGTGTAGATAGATATAAGCTTAGTCCTTATCCTCTTGTAATTTAGGGTAATAAAAACAATAATGTACATTATTATATAATAAGTGAGAAAGATTCAAAATAAAGCATCATGTGAAGTCCCAAGCAGAACAACATTGCCAACAATGAGTTTCAGGAAAAGCTTTAAGAATCAGGGAAGAATTGATATTTAAGTTGAGATTTAAAGGATAAGTAAGAAATCAATAGAGAAAAAGGAAATCGTGGATATAGGAAAAGGCATGAGGAAAGGCCTGGAGGCTGCAAAGTACAGAATTTTATTTGTAGGCAGCAAAAGGTCCATAAAGTACATAGAAATAAGTAGTATAAGCTAAAACTGAAGCTGGGGAAATGCCAGATTATAGAAGCCTTGAATAAAACACAAAAGAGTTGGAATTTTTATCAGTGTGCAGGAGGAAGCCATTAAAGGAACCCAAAGAGAAGAGTGAAAAGACCAGGTCTGTGCATAAGGAAGATTATTCTGAAAGTAATGGATTAACTGAAGGGATTGGGAAAGAGAAAAACATATAGACAGAGGAAGGGAGGAAGAGAGAGGGAGAGAGAAAGAAGGAGAGAAGAGGAGAGAGAGAAAGAGATAGAGAGGGAGAGAGAGAGAGAGGGAGGGAGAGAGAAGAAGAGAAGGAGGAGGAGGAGGAGGATCACCTATGTGGCTATTACAATAGTCCAAACAGTGGATAATGAGGGTTGTCACAGTAAAAAGAAAGGAGGGCACAGATAATAGCACTATTATAAAAGCAAGTCCCCTCAAGGCTCAGTCCTTCTCAAGTGCCATTCCTTACAAGAAATATTGCTTCAGCCTACAAAGCTCTAAAGGGCAGGCTAAAGTGCACAACCCTTGAACAACAAGATCTGAACTTGAACAGAAGGAACTTGTGAAACGTTTCTCACCTTTAGCATGGTGAGCACCCTTGAGCCCAACAGACAACTCAGTCCAGCGAACTTCAGTTCCAAGCTACTACCTGGCATTTCCCAAACAGAAAACAGCTGTGTCTGTGTGGGATCATCAAGACAGACAGAAAGCCCAGCATTCATTCAATGATGTGCAAATCGGCACAATCACTCTTAGCTGTCTGATTTTAGCTTCTATCCTGTGAGCCATCTGTCCTTGAGCAAAGTTTCAGGAATATTTGTGATAATCAAAACACATAGCTCCCCTAAACAGTCAGGACAGGAAAACTGAGCCATCATATCTCTCCTCCTGTGCTTGTCCGACCCCAAGAATCACTCAGAAAAGAGGAAGGTCACTTTCTCCCCAAGGGTGGGGAAAAAATCACACATCTCTCCAGACGTACACTGACACACACACACACAATAAGTATTTAAACTTGCAAATTATTAATAACAGTTCATTAAATCTGGACCGATTTTGAAAAAAACACAAAATCACAGTGGTTTCCAGAAAAAAAAGCACACAAGAATTATAGGCCCCAACCATGGTGTCCTTGTGTTGAACAAAAGTTTGTTAGAATTAAGTGACAGAATCGGGACAACAATGACTCACTCCCTGGAGATCCTCATGATCGAATTTAAGCCATATAACACAAGCAAAGTGTGTTACTACCAAAAGAGATGAAGAATATAGCAATTATTAGAATGCAGTAGGGAAAATCAAGGAAAGCTTTCTAAAAAAAGATGAGGTGAAAGTAGAACTTAGAATCATTGGTCTCCTTCCAGATGTCATGGTGCTCTTCAAGAATGAAGGGCAAACAACAAGAATAATAAATGATGTGCTATGCAATGCTTAACTGGCAGGAATGAGTGGGAAGGGTCACCTACATGCAGACTGATAAGTATGAAATCTTGAGGAACAAATTAAATTGAGTGGGACAAAGAGACCATGCTGAGGAAAAATGAGAAATGACACTGGTGGCTGCCTTCATTAAAGTACTCTTCTGTTCTTTCATCAATGGAATGAGATAAGCCTGGGCTCTTGGAAGCTAGGTCAAAATAGCATAAGTGCTAGGAAACCCTACACAACAGAAAAAGCTTCAAGTAGAGCTTCTAATATGTCTAATGTTAAAGAATCAGCTCAAGTTTCAAGAGATTTGTCAACCAAAAGGTTGGCCGTCAGATGGTGGAATTTTTGTTTAGAGAAACTCATAAAAGTTACTTTCTCAGGCAGAGAGTGGCCATTACCTACTTCAGTAGGGGAAATACCCACAAAAATCAGGCCTCTGATCTCTTGAAATGCCAAAAGGATTGGTTGTGTAGTAGAAAGAAGATTTAAGCTTTGGGGAATGGTCTGGGCTCTGCCTCTAATGAGCTGAGACCTTGAAGAATCACTTCCTCTTTTTGGTACTTAATTTCCTCCTCTGTGAAATGAAAAGATCAGACTAGATAATTTCTGGGACCCCCTCAACTCTGTACTCTTTGAATTTTTTAACTTGGGGTCCCCTCTTGTATTCAGTTATATTGACTTATCTTTGGAAGTTTTCTGATCTTGAGAACGTCTTACTCATAGTAATCAGGGGAAGGAAGAACATACCATTATATTGACATATCTATAAAAGCTCTATTGGAAGGTTATAAAGCAGGATATAAAACTTGCAGACAATTCCCTGCGTTTTAAAATGCATTTCTTAAAAAACCATGAAGTTCACATGTATCTGAGACACTAAAGCATTAATTTGCTGTTTGGAAAAAAAAAAAAAACTTTCTCCCTCCCTAACTTACCTCTTCCCTTGTCAACCCCCTCCCCATTATGATTTGAATTCTAGTTTTGATTAGGACACCATGGAAACCATGTTACAGGCTGAATTCATGAAAGGAATAGTGCCATAGGGAGATGTTTATAAATTTCACTGAGAATATATGAACAGGAGAGAGGAAAAGAGAAAGGATTTTTGTGCTTTTCTTTTCAAACTTGAGCATTCCTCTTGAATAAAGATGGTAGGATTAGCCTTAACTATAGGCAAAATTGACAGCCACTGCAGGCTGGGATGAGAGGGGCTACCAAGAAGGATCCCTTATCCAAAAATATCTCCTCCATTGTCCTACTCCACTTCATATAAATAATATAACCACAAGTGGTAGTGTTATTCAATGCTGGATGCTATACTTTGAAAGACATTGATAAATAGCAACATGCCAAAGGAAGACAGTCACAGTGGTGAGAAGTCTGGAAAACATGAAGAAAGATAGAACTGAGGTATTAAGCTTGGCAAACAAAAAGCTTGATGGAGTGAGGAAGAAGTAAGACCTGATCAATCTCATCAAGTATCTAAAGGTTTGTCCTAGAGGAAAAAAAAAAAGGGGGAAACTTGCTCCATGTGTTTCCTGAGGATAGAAATAGAAGCCATGGATAGAAGTTACAAAAAGGCTGATTTTGGCTTGATATGAGGAAGTTCTTTCCCATACCTAGAGCTCTCCAGCAGTGAATCTAGTGATTTATGTGCAATTTCCTAGTGCTCAAAATTTTTTTTAACAGAAGCAAGATGATTACCAGTGTAAACGATGATTAATTGAATCCAGACCCCTACTTTATTCCAATCAGTATTAACCAGTTTGATGACATAGGGGTAGTGATTATAAATTCTGATAATGGACCTCAGAGCTATGAACTGAAGACTGTTAACTAGAGGATCTCTCTCTGTTACAAATTCCTTTTTATGGTTACCAAACCCAGCAGGACGAGGGTAACTCAATTACATGGGAAAGCCCCTAATTCTTTCTTTTGCCCCTCTATCCCTTATCATCCTTCTGGTGCCCAACATGGGAAGATGATACATAGCCAGTGAGTGATCTTGTCGCCAGCCTGTAGCCTGCCCTTTTACCAACCATTGCCCCATGTAGATATTTTGACATCCCCTCATCAGTCCAATCCCATGAGCCTGATCCTCAGTTTTGGTAGGATTTCCTCAAAGGTCAAGGTAGGTTTGCTCACTATCCCATTTGTAGCTCCTCCTGGGAAAGCAAAGGCAAGGTCTACCCACCAATTAGATTCTGTATTTTTGGTCGGCTCTACCTGTATTGTCTAGCACTGTTATAAACCACTATACAGTAGAAATTTCAGATTATGAGGAAGATCTGAAGTACACTTCAGGAGAGTAGACCATGGACTTTAATAAAGTGCCATTGACTCAGAGCCCTGTCTCAGTGGGTTTTTGTTTTTCTTGCAAACTGGATCATTTTGAAGATCCCCACACCAGTTAGAGATGATGTAGAGAGAATTCTTGACCAGGTTAGAGAGTTAAACTTTTAAAGTCCCTTCCAACTCTGAACTTCCTTTCAATCTTGATGACTTTCCTGTTTCCAAGGTCAAAGATGGCATTGCCTCAGGCCAGCTGAGTCTGTGGCCTTAAAGGTCATTTGTGGGAAAGAGGAAGGAGGGAATATTATAGGTGCTGGCTAAGACTTGTTTCTATAATTCCCTGATCTGGAGTGACTTCATAACCACTCAGATGTAAATTTTGGCATGGTTTCTAAAACCTGTGTCTTTAGGGGAAATATAAGAAAAGAAAAATACTTGAGATAGGAAAGATCTTTGATATTTAAGATAAGAAAAATGCTTTTCTTCATAATTCATAAGATTGAATCAGAAAAATTCCTGAAGGACCCAAGGTCTGGTTCCCAGTCCCCAAACTGAGCAAATAAGGTCAAAGACCACAGGTTTTCCCCTCTCCAACCCTGCATATTCCATTAATATCCTAGAGTCACACATCAATTATGATCCATGTATGCAGCAGCTTTCAAGAACTGAAACCCTAGCAGTGATTTGCAGTAAGAAAGGGGCCCTTTATGGTTCATTGACAATGAAAGGAAAACATGACTCACTCCTTTCTATGTAACTTTCTTCAGAATAGCCAGCCAACTTCTGAAAACTGGCACATTTCCCTTTTCTCTACTCTGGTCTGATGCATTGTGTCCATTAGACTCCCAAAGTGAAGATTCTGTTGGTGGGGTTTTTTTCTAGGTCATCACCACACACACACACACACACACACACACACACACACACACACATGCCCAACTTTGCTACCCATCCTCTGACTACCTCACTTCTTTGATTGCTTTGGACAGTCATTGTAAGCAGTGACAATGGGTCAGGTAACATGATTTAACTTCGTTTACAAAAGACCATTCAGTGGCAAAAAGGAAATGTAAAAACCTGTTGCTGGAGCCCCATCCTTCACAAAGGCTAAAGTAGGAAGTAAGATTAGCCAGAAATCTTTCTCCTGCCTGTGAGAGGAAGTCCCCTGCCGGCCTCCTTTTTCAGAATCAGAATGTAAGCTTACCTTGGGGGAAAGGGAAGAGCTAACAAACTCAGAGGGGAGTTTTGTTTAATTTAAAGTGCCTCCAAGGAAAAGAGTACATCATTCACATTACCCAATGCCCAGCTCAGAACTACATGCAGATAAGAGTATTCTGTTTCATCACACTTTGAGTCCTGTCAGATTCTTTTTTCAAAATGTGTTTCACAACTGCATAAACTGTTAACATAATTCAGATAATTACAATGTCTAATCTTGATTCCTGGGAGATACTGAGGAAACATACTTCTTTTTCCTTTTGTTACAAACAAATGGAATAAGGATGCAGACTGTTGCATATGCTTTCAGATGCAGTCTCTGTGTTAGTTAACTGTTTTCTTCTATCCCAAGACAGGTGTATTATGAATAGTATGGAGGGTTATCATGTGACAATGATGCAAAAGACCGAAAAAAAATCAATAAAATATTTTAAAAGTATACCTCACACTATTCCTTACTTTCCATTCCCCTTGCTAATATCCTCATTCTCTTTCATCTGTCTTATTAAAATGGCTTCTGAAATGGTCCCTCTCTCTTTAGTTTTACTTCCCACCAATTCATTTTCTATCTGCTACCAGATGAAATTTCCTAATTCTCAGATTCAATCTACTCAAAAATGTTCAGTGGAAAAAAAAATTGTTCAGTGGCTTTCCAGGGCCTAGAGAAGGATTCCAGGGGATTTGTGTCAGGGGGTCCTTGAACTTGGATAGGGAAAATAATGATATCTTTATTTTCAGTAACCTCTAACTAAAATTGAGCATTTCCTTCAAGTATGAATATAACCAACAAACATCATTCTAAAAAGGGATCCAAAGGCTTCATCAGTCTCACAGTGGTCTCTAAGACACACAAAAAAGTAAAGAACTCCTGCTTGTCTACAGGATAAAGTCCAAATTCTTTATCAAATCATTCAAGGCTCTCCACAATCACTCCTTTATCTGAATACCCAAATATTTCCCTCTTCTCTTCTATACTAATTTTCTATTCCATCTAGGTTAGTTTTTTTTTTTCTTTTTCATTGTTCTCTGGATATAGTAAATCCATTTAACCTGTAAGACTTCAGTGACAAATTGCAAAAAATACTTGTTAGAATCACTGAGATTGAATCCTAGTTCTCTCACTTTTCTTTTATATGATTTTTTGCAAGTCATTTAACCTCTCTCGTCTCACGTTTCCTCACATATAAAGAGAAGGATTTGAATTGAGTAATATCTAAGATCATTAGACAGTGAACTCCTTTAGAACAAGGATGGATTTTCAATGTTTAGGACAGTGCTTGATACATAGTAGGCACTTAATAAATGCTAGTTTTTGGATTAATGTAATTTTACAATTCTATTGAGTCTCTTTTTCCCTCTATGTACCACTCCTCTTCTTCTTCCTCCTCCTTTTTCCTCTTCCTCCTCCTTCTCTCCCCCCTACTACGTACCCCTGACCTATTGAGATTCTACAAATAGTTTTTAGCCTACCTCAAATCCAACCCTTTCTTAGAGCCCAACTTCTTAAAACTCTGCATCACAACTCCATATAGAATCTTTTAACTGAATGTGGGAATCATGAAATACTGATATATTATCAGCAAATGTTTGGTATTTATACTTATTTGTGTACCTACATACCTGAGATCACATAAAAATTTCTTTGGTGAAAAGGGGTCAAGAGTGGAAAAAGTTTAAGAAATCCTGTCCTAGTGGCTCTCTTCAACAATGAGATGATTCAAACCAGTTCCAACTGTTCAGTAATGAAGAGAGCCATCTATATCCTCGATAGAGGACTGTGGGAACTGAGTGGTTCACAACATAGCATTTTCACTCTTTTTGTTGTTGTTTGCTTGTATTTTATTTTGCTTCTCTTTTCTTTTTTACTGGTTTGATTTGATTTTTCTCGTGCAACATGATAATTATATAAATATGTATGTATATATTGGATTTAACATATATTTCTACCATGTTTAACATATATTGGACTGCTTGCCATCTAGGGGAGGGCTTGGGGGAAGCGTGGGAAAATTGGAACACAAGGTTTTGCAAGGGCTAATGTTGAAGAATTGTCCACACATATGTTTTGAAAAATAAAAAGCTTTAATTTTAAAAAAAGAAAAAGAAATCCTGTCCTAGAGGACTGACTCCTCTATTGACTTACATTGTCATTCAAATGCTTATCAGTCATTATTCTAGGAGTCTTGTTTCCCCCAACAAGATAGTAATTTCTTTTAAGTCTTCTATCACACCTCACATGGTACTGGACTGTGTGTAAACAAAGCATTCCAGGAACACTGGACACAGTCTTTTTAATGATGGATATGGTTTTCTTTCTTCTGCATTATCCAAAAAGGTCAGAACATCGTCAGATTAAGTAGATGATGTCCTTTGTTCTGGAAGTGACAAAATGACATTACTATGTTAGAGTCGTGTTACAGTATGTCCAACTGTGGCTGATCAGACCATACAAGCTTGGGATGCTCTGCCACCAGTCGGACACAAATAGTCCCTATGAACCTTTGGGATGGCTTCCCTAACTTTGAGCCCCTCCCCTTGCTTCTGGGCTAATTAATCCTTCTCTGCGTCTTCTCTGATGAGCGCAAGCCATGCTGGGCGGTCTTGTGCCAGTCTCTCCCAAAGAGAGCCTTGGAGAGTGTCCTTGTCCCGCTCTTCCTGACCACCTTGGGAGCGCTTGCCCTGTGGGAGTTCTCCACTAAACAATCTCATTAGATAATTTCTTTTAGCTAACGTCGGTAATAGATAATTATCGAGCCACAGCCACCAACAGATTCTGTGAAGATTACTGAAGGCTGCGCGCACAGGCTGAGACAGAGGAATGTCGGGGGAGGAAGGAGGGAGGTCCGGAGGGCCCAGGAACAGGTCAGGACCGTGCCAGGACCCATCAGTCCAACGGGCCTGCAAGCCATGACTCTGTCTAGCACAGGATTTTAGACTGGGAACTAAAAGGGACTTCCGAAGCCATCTAACTTCTAGGGCCGCTAGGTGGCGCTATAGTGCATGGCATGCTCATCTTCCTCAGTTCAAATCTGACCTCAGATACTTCAGGTGATACTTCCAGAAATTTCCAGGTGAAAAACTTTCCACTGAGCTGCTGAAAAGTAGCCAAGCTGAACCAGCAAACCCCTCAGGGTTCCCATTTCCCAAGATATGTTAATTGACACCTTAAATGCTGTGGGACTCTGGGCAAATTACTTAATCCTCTTATCTCAGATTCTTCATTAACAAAGTGAGCCACTCCCTATCTTTGCATAGAAAACCGAAAAATAGGGTCACAAAGAACCACAGTGACTGAACCTAAAGTTCAAGCTTCTCAATTTTACAGAATTTGTGCCTAAGGCCACAAAAATATCAAATAATAGAGTCAGGATTTGAATTTAGATCCTCTGATTCCAAAGGTATTCTTGTCACTGTATCACACAGTACAACTTCTCTAGCACTTGCCGCTGAAACATGGATTTTACCTCCCAGTGGAGTCCTCTAGGACCCACTGGGAATTCCTGGTTTTGACCCTGCTTTAACACTGACTTCCTCTGATTCCAGCTTTTCCAGCTTGGTCATAGACTCTCCAACTTCCTGATATTAATCAATCTGTTGCTTGGTGATTCTGACTTGCATGTCTCCAAAAACTTCTCTGCTGCTCGTCCCCATTTGCCTGAGCAGGAAAAAATACAATAAGCACCATCAATCGTACTTGGCCACAGGCTGGTGAAAGTCCAACCAGAAGGTGAACCAGCATGTACTGAAGCAGTGTCAATAGTCAATATAAATGGCTCATTCTCTTCCTCCACCCTCCCTCAAGCCATTCCTCAAAAATAAGTCATCTTCAACTATAGAAGTAGTCTCCGTCAGTAGTGTTAAACTCAGATCTCTGAGGAACACATATGGATTTGGAAAACCACCTATGTTTGCATATTTCTTTTTCTGTAAATACAACAACCCATTAAAATCTGATAGGAACTATATTTTAATCTGAGTGGGACCACACTCGAAAGCGTAATGGGCTGCATGGATGTTTGACACATCTATTCTAAGTAGTCCTATCCTGGTTCCTTCTCCTAAGTGTACAATGAATCGAAGTCTCAGAGGTAGGAAAATGTGAATGTAAATCCTGACTCAGAGACTTTCCAGATGTATAAATTTGGACAAGTCACTTAACTTCTCTGTGCCTCAAGTTTCTCTTCTATAAAATAGCACCTACTTTACAGAATTGTCATGAGAATAAAAAGAGATATTACATTTAAAGGTCTTTGCAAACCTCCAGCATTATGATATAGCATTATCTAGCTATTATTATGATTATTATTAATTATTGTTTCTGTGACTTTATAGCTAATTGAAAATCTTTCTCTGAAACAGTGACCTTTTTAATAGGTTGGATATGGAAAAGTAGAGGGCTTCAAGAGCAGGGATGAGGTGGGAAGAGAATGAGGACCCAAGATCATACCGAAAGTTCATGACAAAGTAAAGTCTGAACTAGTTTTATTGACACCCAAACTGTGACTGCTTCCACTGTTCCACAAGACAAACTGTGTGTGTACTGATTATGGCCAAGCACATCAAGAGTATCTGGAATGAGTCTACACAGACCCACAAGGAGAAGATTAAATAATTCCCTAGGTTTAGGTTTAGCAAGTTAAGAATAACAAGGAGGTGACATAATCAAGGATGGAGGAGACATCAAAATTATTGGGTTTGGAAGTTAAATGAAAATAGGATTGATTAACAATGCAGAGTGTTGAGCAAAGTTTGGGATATTTCAAAGAGGAAAAGCTCTAATATTCAATAGTTTTAATTGTGCACTTTATATTGCCCAGGAAGACACAAATTAGGAGCAACAAGGAAGCTGTTGCATCACCAGGTATATACCAACTTTGACTAAATATAAATAGTAAAATATAAATTTATGTGAAATTCATTAAGTAGATCTTTACCAAGTCCTATTAATTCTACTTCCAAAATATCTGATCTCAATGCTTCCCCCATCGTAGTTCAGATCCTATAATCCTGTGACCTGAACTATATAATAATGGCTTTTAAATGGTTTTCCTGACTCCAAACTCTCTTCTTTCTAATCCATCCTTCCCAAAGTTTCTACAATAATATTACTCATGTACCAGTCTATAAGCTGTCACTGACTCTCAAAACGTTCAGTGACTCCCCATTGCTTACTGGTATTCTGGTAAAGTTTTCAACAGTCTCACTCTATTTAACCCATATTTACAGGTTTATTTCACACTACTTTCTTTCACATATGCTACTTGGCAGCTAGCTGTGAATTTTTTTGAGGAAAACTGTACAAAGATATGCAATTGCTCTGAGTCAACATGCCTGGGGACTAATCATAACATTTTTAACTCTTTTGCCAGTCTGGCCCACAGACATACCCAGAAAGAAAGGGCCATTCAGGGGTTTATCAAAATGTTTTTAAAGACTAAAATCATTCAAAAGGAAGTTCATTTTTCTAGTTGGATTATTACCAGTGAATGTTTTCTCTCTTTTCATGTTTCTAGAAGCAAGGACCTAAACCATTCAAAATGCTCTGAAGGTTTGATAAGTCTCAACTTAGCAACACTGGAGAGAGTATAGCGAAAAAGAACTTTCTGCTGCTCTGGCAAAGCCGCCTGTCTCCTTGCTGCAGTCAACCACATTATTAGCTTTTTTAAAATTACCTCTTACTCTCTCTTTTTGTGTCTTTGTGAAATGCATCTTCAATATCTTGAATGATCTTCTGTAACATCCCTTTTTGTTGAAGTCTTTTCTTTTCTTCAAGCCCAGGATCAGATGCCACTAATTCTATGAATTGTTCTACTCTACACCCCACTTACAGGTGATTTTTGCCTCCAAAATCTCTCCTGGAACTGTTTGACCTTTTCCTTGCATTTACACATTACATTATAATCATCTGAGTACCATTATCACATTTCCATTAGATTTCAAGCTCTTAGCATGATGAATATGTAAATGTTTAGAAGAATTGCACCTGTTTAACCTATATCGGATTGCTTGCTTTCTAGGAGAAAAAGGGGGAGGAGAAAAATTTGAAACAAAAGGTTTTGCAAAGAAGTGAGTGTTGAAAACTATCTTTGCATGTATTTAGAAAAATAAAATACTATTAAAAAAATAGCATTTTTTAAAAAATTTAAGATCTTTGACCAACATTTTCTTTCACTTTTGAATCCACACCCTAATCCAATTCATCAGATGGAATCAAATCAAAGGGTATCAAGCAACTCACAAGCATTTATTAAGATCTTTCCATGTGCCAGAAATTTGAGGTGCATCATATTAAGCTAATCTGAAGAGTAACCCAATCCCTCTCAGTTTTTCAAGTCTTCCTTTCAGTGTATTTGATTTCACAGGAATCATGTTTTATGGGCAAGGGGAGCAAAGGTTTTGAAAACTGTTTTTGAAAATTGGGTGATTATTCAGAATGTCATAAATGCTGAAAAAGGCGGATATCAAATACTATAATTCTCTCATTTTCTATATATAAATTCCTTCCTGGATTATTGGCTAAAGAAAAAGGCAATTGTGAGACTGAAAAAAGAAGGAATGATATGTTTTAGAAAATGTCTCATTTTATACCCAGTATGTGCCTATGTTATTTATTCATGTTTTACAGGTGCCTGAACTGAGGAGTAAAAGAAAAAAGATGACTGCAACTCTCAGGAACTAAATGAATAAATATTCAACAAGGTTTAGCCTTTTTGAAAAAGCCATTAGTACAGTAATTCCAATTAAGTTAAAATTAAGTTCACTTCCAAGCACTGTGACAGCATTTTCACAATGGCTTTGCCAAGGAGATTTTTCTGAAAAATTTCCCAGATGAAAAACTTTTCACTGAGTTCCTGAAAAGTAGCCAAACTGAACCAGCAAACCTCTCAGGGTTCCCATTTCCCAAGATGTGTTAATTGACATGTTTGCTAAAGAAGAAAAGAAATGCTGTGTTCTCTCTCATACTGTGGGTGTTATTGAGGGACATAACTGAAGCTCCAAGTCAGGAGCTAAACAGGTATGGAATATAGGCAGTTGTGATTAGGAGAAGTGACCTGTGGGAAACCTAGATCCATGGTATAAAATGAATGGATATTAAAGATTCTTCTATATTTATGCTTCAATATTTCTAAAGACTTATGATTTCATCAGCATAGACAGGAAATTCTTCCAATTTCCCTATAAACTTGGTGTTATTCTCAACTACTCATTTTCCCTCACCCTACATATCCAATTATTTGTCACATCTTGCTGTTTCTACCTCTGCTGGATTTCTTACATCTGTCCTCTTCTCACTACTCATATCACTACCACCTGATGTCAAACCTTCATGGCCTCTCATCTAGACTATTAATTGGTCTCTTCACCCTCCAAGCTATCTTCGGCACAGTCAACAAAATGATTTTATTTAAGCATAAATCTGACTGTTACTCCCCTCATCAGTAAATTTCTAACGATTCCCCATTACCTCTAGGACCAAATATAAATTTTAAATTTTAGCTACATTTAGTTTTAAAAGCCCTTTACAATCTAGCCTCCAGTTCTTATCCTGTGAATGAGAAAAAAAAGTAATTGTTTTGATCAGAAACCCCAAAGATCTGCCCTTCCTAGACTGTTTTTTTTTTGACTAGGTAAAAATGGCCATTCTTTGCCTCATTTCTTACCTACCCCTAGTAATTGAATGGGTGGTGGTGCCTCAGTCAAACTGACACCTCAGAAAGACTTTAGATTAAAAAGACCAAGGTCTTCTACTGGATTCAGGGCCATTTCCAGTCATCATGATCTGTATCTGATCACTGCTAATCACAGCTAGATGATGCTGGAGGGTAGTTAGAAATTATTGATCATAGCAGAGATTCCCAAGAGAATACTTTGTGGGATAGGAGATGTTTAGAAATTGCAGTCAGAATAGGGTAGGGGTCCAGGAGTTTCCCAAGGATTGCCAGTGAAGATCAACAAAACTCATATTCCTTTAGGATAACCTCCAAGAACACAAGGTCATCTAGGAATAAGGACATATTGGAGGACAATATTATTAGAGATTTAGAAATAAATAAATACCACATTTATTCATTTGAAAAATTCAATGCATTTTTTATTGACATTGTCTTGGAATATAAACAGCATGGTACAATGGAAAGAAAGCTCTTTGCAATAAGAAAAATATGGGTTCAAATCTTCCCTCTGATGCATAACTAGCCCTGACCTCTTACTGTTCTCAGGCAACTCTTTGATGAAAAATGCCAATCTTCCCTAGTAGGATTTTCCTCACTGAATGTACTGTGGTAATGAAATAGCAAACAAGAATCTCCATCCCCCATAAAACAATAGATCCACAGATATTTCCATTCCCTTCTCATCTCCTCATCCACTGCTGTGAGCATTCATACTTCTAGCTATTTATTAATAACCAATTTCAGGCTTTCATAGTGCTCAAATGTTTCAAAAGAAAAGCCAAAAAAGAAAGGGAAGGAGGGAAGAAACTTAGCAGTTCCAGAGGGAAATGACATTTTATCCAAATGGTACATAAGCTATCATGGTGAATTTAGCCCAAACCCTGCCTTACCACCAGATGGTTGCAGTAATGTCATCGTAAGGGGCCAGGGCCCAGTTTGCTCAGTAAGTGGTATCTTTGATTAAATAAAGCCAAGTTGTATGCTAGAGGGAAATCTCTGCTTCAGCTCTCTCCAATAAACCAGCTTGCAATCCCAACAGGAAAGGGGATGTTTGGAGTCATAATTAGAGAAATAGTGATGACAAGGATTCAGCATAACATAAAACATACAAGGACCTTGGTTTTTTTGAATATTTGGAACACAGTCTGTATTTTACAAAATCCTGCTCCTTCTCTCCCCCACTACCTTTGCTGTTCACTTTCCTAAAAAAAAAAACCCTGCCAATGCTCAATTGTTAATTTAATAGTTGAGGGGGAAATGTGTTTGCAAAGAAAAGAGCCTTCAATTTAGGTGGAAAACAGCAAGGATGACATTAAGTACTAGTCCTTGGTCTCCCAGAAGTAAGACATTCTGCATTTATGATTTCTCACTCCTAAGTATCCCCACCAACCAAAAAAGGATTTGGGACTGTGTGATCATGGAAAGAAAAAAGCTAGGTGATAGCTCAATTCCTGTCTGCAAACATGTAGGAGTTTTTAATAAAGGGAATGCTCAGCAATTATTCTCCTTGTATATGGAGGATTTAACAGGAAAGAAGCTTAAATTAAAAGAAAGTAGGAGAGATTATACTTATACACAAGGGAAGCCTTTCCATTTATTTAGAGAAATCCTTCTCCCTTTTATCTCTCTTCTCATATAATAGACTTTCAATAAATCTAATTCAATTCAACAAGTACTTATTAAGTATTTACTATGTTCAAGACACTGTTCTAGCTACCAAGGACACAAAAATCAAAAGGAAAGAGTCCCTGCCTTCAAAAAGTTTATGATTCTAATGAGAATGTGCAATATATAAAGATGTGAATAAACTGTGGTACTTTGAGGAGAAAAAGAGCCCTAACAATTTGTTCCTCCAATTTTCCATCTGCAGCTCTGTCAGGTTTCATTTCCACAGAACAAAATGCCCCTCCCAGGAAAAGCTGAACTTTTCAAATCTCATCACCTGCTGTTGATTCTGCCTTGGGTACTCCACACCTCATCTCAGTATCTCCTCCCCTCTGATCTGAGGGCTGCAGGGTGGAACACCAAGCTCCTCCTAAAACTTTCCTTTACACAGGGCAGGATTTGGACTCTAGGTACCCTTTGGAGTCATCCCCATCCTTTTGTTTGTTGTCTTCCTCCATTAGACTGTAAGCTCCTTGAAGGAAGGAGTTGTATCTCCATTACATAGCACTGTGCCTGTCACATATTTAGTGCTTCATAAATTTTTTTGAATTTGATGATTTGAATCTGTAGGGGGTAACACCTTAACTGGCTTTTGAAAGCTAAGGATTCTGAGATGATAACAAAGTGAATTCCAGGAATGGGGAGAGAAGGGGGGAGTTTATGCAAAACTATAAAGATAGAAGATGGAATATCAAGGTTGACAAATGACTAGTTAGCCAGATGACTGAAATGGAGTGTATGAGAAAGCAATTTGAAATCGACTTGAAAAGCCATATAACTAATAGTTTAAATACCAGTCTGAGAAATTTGTATTCCATCTTTAGGGCAATAGGGATTCACTGAAAAATTTTAGAGAAGCATCATAGTCAGACCTGAGTATTAGGAATATTAATTTTGTATTTGCATGAATAGATTAGAGAGGAATACTGTAAGCTGGGAGACCAATTATCAGACTACCATAATCATCCAAGTGAGAGGCAATAAACACCTGAACTATAAAAATGGTTGTTAGAGTATAGGAAAAGGAACAGATGTGAAAAATGTTGTGGTGAGAGATTCAAAACTTGGTAAATGTTGAGGATGAAAGAGAGGGAAAAGTTTAAAATGACTCCAAGGTTAAAAATGTGGGGAACTGGGGGAACTGTAGCAATCTGAATAGAAATAGAGGGGTTTGGATGAGGGGTGGTTTTAGGAAACAATTTGAGTTTTATTTTGCATATATTGAGTCTGAAATTTCTCTGGGACATGAAGAAAATGTTCATCAGGAAAGTAACAGCATGAAACCATAATTATAATAAATTTTCCGTGGGAGTAGAAAGAAATCACCTCTCCCCCCATTAAAAAAAAAAAAGTTGAAAGAAAGAAAAACAAAGTTTCTCTGGAGGGACACTTCCATATAAGAAGGAGATCGATGAAAACCCATGAAAGGAGAAGAACCAGCCACATAGGAAGCCAATCAAAAGAAAGTATTGTCACAGAAACCAAGTGAAGAGAAAGGATCAAGAAGAAGGGGATGGTCAGGGAGTCAAAACCTGCCAAGAGGTCAAATAGACTAAGTACTGAGAAAAGAACTGTAATTTTAGCATTTAAGAGATCATTGGTAACCTTGGAAAAAGCAGTTTTTGTAGAATAATGGGATCTGAAGCCAGATTACAAATAAATGAAAAGTCATAGGGGACAAGGAAATGAAAGAAATTAGATGCAGAAGTTTGACTTCTTCATAGGATTTTGACTATGAAAGGGAAGAGAACTATAGTTTGATAGAGTAAGAGGGTTCAAGGTTACGTAAAGATCTTTTGAAAGATGATAGAGGAGATCCAGGGAAAGGTGGTAAGGAGTAAATAAATCAGCAGCCACTGAAATGAGAAAAGTTGGCTTTGGAAAGAAGAGCCATTTTTTCAAAATGGAACAGAGAAAAGAAGGGAAGAGGGAGCTCAAAACAAATGGCCTCCGTTCTCTCAAAAAAACAGAGCATTGTTGTCCTGTGCTGAGACAGAGGCAGGGGCTAGAGAGAAAGTTTAAAGAGGGGAAAGAACAATTTGGAATAGCCCCATTAAAGAGTTTGGTGGAGATTCAAGTCAAAAACAATGAAAGAATGTTCATGCAGCAGCAAGAAAGTAACTGTGATTAGACCACACAAATTTGTAGTGAACCCAGTCAGCATGGTTATGTCAATCTACAAGTAGTAGGAGAAAAACAGATCTTAATGCTCAGCAGGACATGCTGGTAAATGTTTAACAAGCATATGTCCCAAAATGCTTTTAAGTTTAAGCTTGACTTTTTTTTCCATACATTCTTAATTCTATATAATCAACAAAACAATAAAGCAATTTATAGCATTTTCTTATTTCAAAGGCATAAATGCTCACATTAAAATTTTAACAATCAGCTCTCTTGAGCTGGTACAAAGTGACAAGCACATTCCTGTAGCTAATCAAAGGCTGGGATTCATCTGGCAGAAGGGGGATGATAAGACAAAGCATCCAAGAGTGGACAACAAAATGTTATTTATTTATTTGGTTGGTTGATTATTTCTCTGTCTGTATCTATTTATTAATTATTTGCTTTGTCCCAGACACTTTGCTAACCACTGCAGATACAGAGAAAGGTTAAAAAACAAACAAATGAAAAACAATCCTCACCCTCAATGAGTTCACAGTTTAATGGGGAAGACAAAATGCAAACAACTATGTGCAAACAAGATTTAGACAGGATAAATTGGACCTGATGAACAAGGAAAGGCAAATGTTCCCTGCAGATTGAGACATTCATGCCATATGAGTTCTCTGACACTCCAGCTGACCCCAGCTGCAAAAAATGCCTGAGCTAAAAGCTATCGGTACCCCAAAAGAAGGTCATCTTAATGAGAAAGTAAAAATGCACTGTTTAGGACAACTGCTGGGATACATGTCAATAAATTTAATATTTCCCCAAGCAGCATGCACTTTAAGTCCATAGTTAATATGCTATCTTGTGACAGCTTGAACTTTGAGAGCAAGAATCTGATTGGATATTCTGGACTACAGAGACCCTTCTATAACAAAAGCTTTTAAAGAATCAAGGGATATTTTGACTGCATAATTTGACAATGGTAATTCAGCAGGAATATGCCCCAGTCAATGACAAAAAACAATACACACTCTAGCCATATCTTCTCCCTTTCCTTATATGCAGCTTCTCTGAAATTAATGGATGGACAAAAGGTAAATGGGAGAAGAATGGGTTTTCAAGTAACTTTTCTTCTGGTTTGAAAAGCCTCTTTCCCTACACAAAAGGTAAATTTCTCTCTCAGCAAGTTTCCAAAAAAAAACCTAAACACTTCATTTGTAAAAATGTAAGACATTCCCCCACCCCTCATTTGCTACTGTTGACCCAACCTGGAAAACAAAAAGACCTCAGAGGCAGGGGAAAAACTGTTTTTCCTGAAAGGTTACCTAGGGGTTTTTTCAGTGTGAAGTAGAGTAAACTTTAAGCCTAGAGAAGAGAAGAGAATGCCTCCAAATCTGAATAGAGCAGGGTCTGTCCAGGATCTGTAACCAAAAGACTTCCGGGGGATAGATGATGTCTAAAACAAGTTCATCTTCAGAACTTCAAGGCCACTTGTCAGAAAAGAGTCAATTCTCACAAGATAATAAGATGGTAGATACCAAAGCAGGAGATTGTCCTGTTGAAGTTGGGAATGGACACCAAAGGTTGGGGTCACAGACTAGGTCTGAGATGTCTGAAAAGAATTTGCAAAGTTTATTGTAATTGTAATACCAATTGAAGTGGTCTAAATTCCAAGAGAATTTAGCAAAGAAACAGAAGCAAAGAGACAAATTTATCCCGTTCATGTCATTGATATGCTAATTTTATGGCCTAGAAGTAGAACCAAGGACAGACAGATTGTTAGAACAATAGATTGGGGATGGGGGACCTCAGGGTCACAGATTCCAAAGCCAGAGGACTTTAAAATTACTGACAAATTGTTAGAATAGAAGCCCCCCTAAGATCAGGGGATCTTAAAATTATTGCTGTCTCCCCTAGAAACTGTATTATATCAATACAATATCCAGAAAAACAATTCAGAGAAAGGAAAGAGAGAGATAAATCTGGAAAGGGCTCAAAAACTCATAACTAAAAAGGAGCCAATTATTCCTGTGACTGTGAAGTAGTGAAAAACAGTTTGATTGGTACAGCCCTACTCCCAAGGAATACATATAAACTAAGGCTAATAAACTAAAATAGTGGGCATTAAAACACCCACCCAAGTTCTTATGGTCTATGAATGTTATGGAATATAATTGTTCTATAAGAAATGATCAGCAGATGATTTCAGAAAAGCCTGGAGAGAGACTTACATGAACTGATGCTAAGTGAAGTGAGCAGAATCGAGAACATTGTACACAGAAACAAGAAGTAATGAGATACAGTAAGAATTAAGTTCCCTATGTGTCTGCCCATCATTGTTAGATAATTGAGAAAATTATTAGACAATATTATTAAACAATTAAGAATTATTTATCTCCTGATTTTGCTACTACCTTTCCCTAGGCAAGTCTGGGTATTCTCCTATTGAGTTAGCCAAGCTTTTTGTCTACAAATTAAAAGTTTGAGCCCTGAGGAACTCTAGAACCTTGACAAGAGTATGAAAGTTGTATCATTTCTCCTAACAGAATTGTTAATATAATTACAGAAATGTAATTTCATTAATGTCCATATGTGTGGGACAGATGCTAGACTCCCTTCTCCAAATTAACTAATCAGAGATCTTCAGGTACAGAGAAAGCATTTATTTAATCCCTGCAGAGAGAGGCCTGGGAGCCATCCCAACTCCCTCCATGTGCTCCTGAACTTGGCTTGTCCAGGATTTAAAAAGCAAAAGACCTGAGCCTTTTCATTGGATAGACTAAAAGGACATAACCATCCTTGACCAATGTTGTCTGCTTCCTGTGGGTCATGTCACTTCCTGTGGGTCTGACCTTTAGAGATCACGTGACTTCCTGCAACCCAAGGTCCAAGACCTGGGAATAGGGATCATATGACGGTCTCAAACTGAGAAAGCTTCATCCAATCAGTCCCTTTCACATATATTATTACTCTTGAGATATTTACTTTCCATTAGGTTAAACTGAACCACACCCCGAGAGGCTGCCTTGTGGGGAGTCCAGTTTAAGTTGGATTTCAACTTCTACTGGCCTTGCAGCTTTCCTATGGATTCATGACATGACCAGTAAAACAGCCAGAATGAAGTGGTTTTCCTTGCCTGGATTGCCAAGTGCCACTGGGGTCTTGCCACCTCACCAAGCTCCTCCCCCATCCTCCTAAAACTACAAAAACTTTTTCATGGATCTTTTTGGTTGGGAAATCCACCGCACATCCCCCAAGGTAGCTGGTTTCCTACTTTGCTATCTCAATTAAAGATGCTTTATTCCTCGATTCATGGCTTTGATTTATTTCAGGACTTGACATTCCACATTCAGAAGCCACCCCACTATGTGCTTTCCTCCACTGTGGGTAATGGGAGTCTCACCCAGAAACAGTTCCTTCTGGTCTCCTTCCCTTGGGAATATTCATAAGGTTTCAGAATACTTATCCCTGTGTGATTCTTTTGCTCTTCTTCTGAACTTTCCTGTGTTATGATTGTTTAAGCCTCTGGCTATAGAAAAATTAATGATTAAATTACCCAATGTGTGGGACAATATCATCCACAAAAACAGAGACTCTCAGAGTAAGAAAAAGCAAAAAAGAGGTTATTACGATCACATAAGAAAGTGCATCTTCCATCTGACATGGTGTTTGTCAGAAAAAAAGTGCAAAGCATTAACTGCAAAACATCAGATTAAATAGCCTGACCACAAAAGTGCCTTTTCCCCCTTTCCTGCCCTCCCCTAGGCTGGCCTTTTCACCCATGCTTTAGGGGAGTCCAGGCATACATTCTAATCAGGGAAATCTAGCCCAGAAACAAAAGAATACAAGTCAATAATAATAAACTCTTAATTCAAGTTTCCCTAGAGAACTGATTTACAAGCAAATATAATTCAAAACCATCATCACCTTCAAAAGAAATACTTAACTGCTAATTAAGAAGTGGTGGGAAAACAGGAGGGGACAATCACCTGCAACTTTTAGCTGTAGCTCTTTTTCATTATAAAGTCTCAAGTCACAATTAAGGTTATTTTCCCATGAGAGTGTCTTCATTCAGTTAACTCCTTACACCTAGAACAACAGGAATGAAAATCCCACTCTGCTCCTTTTTGCTTTTCCAATCCTTTGCCAATTTTTAAAAAGTTCCTTATGTCAGAAACAATCTTTCCTGCTTTCACTTACTTAGTTATGAAGGAATCTCAAGCATCTTTTCTTTACCAGAGGCTGTTGTGAACCTGCTACTCAGTGTTCTACCCCTATGGCACCCTTCAGGAGAGACTACCTTAACATTCACCAATCTTTTTTGGTGTGAAAATCTGGTTAACATCGTCTTATCTCTTTCTGGAGAAGGGAAATGACAAATGAGATGTCCATAAACCCTTCTAGGATTAATAGAGACAATAAGCTGATGCATTCATTGTTTACACTGCATTCATTGTAGAATGCTAATCATTCTTTGGAATGGGTTAAAAAATAAAATGCCTGGGAAGGCTTTTCAGGAGCCACTACTTTAGCTGCTGGCATGGCCTTAATTAAATTCATAAGAGCTTAGTCTAATTGCAAAGGCTTCTGAACAGAAAGAAGAAACATTCCTTTTAATTTAGTCCCAGACTTCTTTCAAATTTCTAGATTAGAAATGAAAGGAACATTTCCCATCATTAGTGCCAGTGCTTTTCTCTCCCTTTATTTTAAATTGAAATAGAAAGTCGTTAAACACTGTTCAATAGGTTCATTCACCTTTCCCCTCCTTCTTCAGTATAGTAATCTAACTCTTTGGGGCCTTTCATTTAAAATACAAATTCATTCCCCAAAGGCCGGAGAGCTGTACCTCCTGACTTGCATGAAATCTATTACCTTATTTTCTCACCCCTTCCCTTTACCCATCCTCCACTCCTGCGTCAGGGAGATAAGCAGAAAGCTATCTGAACTGCTCTGGCTGCAGAGGACAAAAGGAATAATTCAATTCTCAGTAATAAAAACAAAAAAGTAACCAAGAAGGGAAAAAAAATAGTGAAATTGAGAAGGATAAAAAAAAATGACTATAATAGTAAAAGAATCAGGAGGTAAAGTGGGGCCAGGGCAAACACAGAATTGCAAAACCCAGAGAGCAGCCTTTGCCATTACTGTTGTCTCCTCTGTGGACTGGCCACAGTCAATATGGTGACCTCATAGACATATTTGTGAGTTTGTTGTGAAATAAAGTTTTCCCAGCCTGGGAGAATGTAAGCTCCCAGAAGGGAGAGACAGTTTCCTGATAATTATATTTGCATCCCCAGGTTATGCACACAGGGGATGCTTAGTAACTGCTCTTGGAATTTTTTCCTTTACCAATTAAATTCAATTATAAGAAAAAGAGAGAAAAAAGATAAAAAGGTGGAAACTCTTAGGAATCAAGATTGAACCCCCCAAATATGTTGGATTTCAGTCTGGTGTTGTTCTGCCTCAATTTTCCTAAATTGTTCTGCCTCAGTTTCCCTGAATTGTTCTGCTTCAGTCTCCCTGGTGGCAATCCCCCTTCCTGGCCATTAGGACTGAGATAATTAGGGCTGCAGAGCTGTGGCCACTAGCATTCCAAAGAGTCATAAACTCCAGCTGACTTATCTCCAATGTTTGGGCATCTTTCTGGTCTCAGACTCAGTGTCTCCTAGCTTCTAATCAGAATTTATGATCCTTCCTCCATACCCCCAACCTGTCAGAACTGTTAGTCCTTTCCTGGAACTTCTATTCCCCAATGCTCTACCCCTTCTTCTGCCTTTGTTTCGGAGCCCTATAAGAGTCCCTGGAATCCCTCACTCGTTGCTGGATACTTTGAGACAAGAGTCCTATCCAGCTGGCCGGCTAATATGGTTGTCAGTCCAAACTCTCCACTATTACAATTATTAGAAATCTCTAATCTCTATCTTGCCTTAGTTTCTCCAGGATTACAGTGTCACAAGGGGCCTCAAAAGAATTTGTAGCTTTAGACAATCTCCAAATCAAGCGCAAAGATTTTATTCTTATGCCATTGATGGGCAGGCTAAGTTCCAAAAAGGAATATAGAAATAAACAAGAAGAAAGACTTCCACTAGGGCCATTAAGAAAGAAGATGCCATAAGCCCTATAAAGTTCCCAGAGAACAAAAGGAGGTTTTAAAAAAAAGCTAACTGAAGAAATTACCAAGGAAAACTGCCCTAATATCCTAGGACCAGAAGTAAAATAGCCATTGAAAGAATCCACTAATCACCCCTCTGCAATGAAGTTAAAACATCAAGAAATATTGTAGCTAAATTCCAGAATTATCAGATCAAGGAAAAAATACTGAAACAGCCAGAAACAATTCAAATATCAAGGAACCACAATAAGGGTGACCCAGGACCTAGCAGCTTCCACTTTAAAGGACTGAAGGGCCTGGAATATGACATTCTGGAGGGTAAAGGAGCTTATACTGCAGCCAAGAATCAACTCCCCCACAAAACTAAGCATTATCTTTCAGGGGAAAAGATAGATATTCAATGAAATAAGGGATTTTCACTTATTTTTGATTAAAAGATCAGTGCTGAACAGAAATTTTGATCTTCAAATACAGAATTCAAGAGAAGCCTAAGTTGATAAAAAAGGGAAGAAAAAAACCATGTTTTTTAAAGCTTAAAATATTTACATTCCTACATGGGAAGGTGATATATATATATATATATATATATATATATATATATATATATATATATAACTCAAGAATTGTATCTTTGTCAGGGGTATACTTAGAGGGTGTAGGAATAAGTAGACTTTAATGTGATGATACAAAAAAGAAACCAGGGAAAAGGGATTGTGCTGGAAGAAGAGGAAAAGGGAGGTAAAAGGGGTAAATTACATTACATGAAGAGACAAAAAAGACCTATTACAGTTGAGGGAAATAAGAGAGGAGAATGAGCGCTGTTTGAACTTTAATCTCATTGGATTTGGCTCAGAGAGGGAATATCATACATACTTAGTTTGGTATAGAAGTTTGTCTCATCCTATAGGAAAAGAGGGAAGGAAAGGGGGAGGCTAATAAAAGGGAGGAGAAAGGGATAAAAAGGAAGAGGGGCTGAAAAAAAGGAGGGCATATTGAGGGCGGTGGTGGTCAGAAGCAAAACAGTGGTGAGGAGGAAAAGGAGGAAAGGAGAAAGTACAACGAGAAAAATAGGAAGGAGGGAAATATAGTTAGTCATTTTAAATGTGAATTTTTAAGGGATAAACTTTCTCATAAAACAGAAGTGGATAGGAGACTGGAATACAAGCCAGCATCCTACAATACATTGTTTATAAGGAACATATTTAAAGCAGAGTGATACATACAGCAAAACTATACTAGTGGGAGATTTCAAACTCCCATCAGAACTAGTCAAATATAACCACAAAATAAGAAAAAAGAAGTTAAAGCGGTAAATAGAATTTTAGAAAATTAGACCTTTGGAGAAAATTGAATGGAAATAGAAAGGAACATACTTTTTTCTCAGCAGTACATGTAACCTACACAAAAATAATGTATTTGGGCATAAAAATCTCACAACAAATGCATAGAGGCAGAAATAGTAAATTCATCCTTTTCAAATCATGATGTATTAAAAATTACATGTAATAGGGGCCATAGAAAAATAGACCAAAAATTAATTGGAAATTTAATAATCTAATCCTAAAGAATAAGTGAGTGAAATAATAAACCATATAAACAAACGATAATTTCATTCAAGAGAATGACAATGAGACAACATACCAAAATTTATGGGGTGAAGTCAAAGCAGTTCTTAGGGGAAATTTTATATCTCTAAATGCTTACATGAATAAAAAAGAAAAAGAAAAGATCAATGAATTGGGCATGCAACTAAAAAAAATAGAAAAAGAACAAATTAAAACTCCCCCAATTAAATAGCAAATTTGAAATTCTAAAAATAAAAGGAGAGATTAATAAAACTGAAAGATAAACCTTTAGTTAATTTGATTACAAAAAGGAAAGAAAACCAAATGACCAGCATAAAAAAAAAAAATGAAAACAGTTAATTTATCATCAATGAAGAGGAAATAAAAAAAAAAAAATTAGGAACTATTTTGCCCAATTGTATGCCAATAAATCTGATAATCTAAGTGAAATGGAGAATACTTACAGAAAATATAGGCTGCCCAGATTAAGAGAGGAGGAAATATGCCAATAAATCTGATATTCTAAGTGAAATGGAGAATACTTACAGAAAATATAGGCTGCCCAGATTGAGAGGAGAAAATTAAATTGTCCAATTTTAGAAAAAGAAATTGAAAAAGCCATTAGTGAACTCCCTAAGAAAAAATCTCCAGGGCCAGATGCATTTACAAGTGAATTCTACCAAATATCTAAAGAACTAATAATTCCAATACTAAATAAACTATTTGGAAAAATAGGGGAAGAAGGAATCATACCAAATTCCTTTTATGATACAGATATGGTATTGATGCCTAAACTAGGAAATGCTAAAACAGAGAAAGAAAATTATAGACCAATTTCCCTAATAAATATTGATGCAAAAATCTTAAGTAAAATATTAACAAAGAGACTACGGTAATTTATCACCAGGATATGGCCAAAAAAGAATACCAGGAATGTGAGGCTGGTACAATATCAGAAAAACTATCAGCATAATTGATTATTATCAATAACCAAACTAACAGAAATTATATGATTATATCAGTAGATGCAGAAAAAGCATTTGACAAAATATAACTCATTCCTATTAAAAACACTTGAGAACACAGGAATAAATTGAGTTTTTCTTAAAATGATAAAGAGTATCAGCAAGCATTATATGTAATGGGGATTAACTAGAAGCATTCCCCATAAGATAAGGGATGAAACAAGGTTGTCCACTATCACTATTATTATTCAATATTTTAGAAATGTGAGCTTTAGTGATAAGAGAAAAAAAAAGAAATTGAAGAAATTAGAGTACATAACGAGGAAACAAAATTATCACTCTTTGTAGATAATAAAATGGTATAAGTAAAGAATACTAGAGAACCAACTAAAAAAACAACTAGAAACAATCAACAACTTTAGCAAAGTGGCAGAATATAAAATAAATCCACATAAATTATCAGTATTTTTATATGATATCACCAAAGTCCAGCTGCAAGAGATAGAGAAATTTTATTTTAAAAAACTATAGATAATATAAAATATTTGGAAGTCTACCTGCCAAGTCAAAGCTAGGAGCTATATGAACACAATCAGAAAACACTTCACACAAATAAAGTTAGATCTAAACAATTTGAAGAATATCAAGTACTCATGAGTATGCCAGCTAATATAATAAAAATGACAGTTCTATCTAAATTAATTTACTTAATTCAGTGCTATACCAATCAAATTGCCAAGAAATTACTTTGAGGAGCTAAAAAAAAAAAGAAAAGAAAAAAAATAACAAAATTCATCTGAAAGAACAAAAGGTCAAGCATTTCATGAGAATGAGGAAAAAAAAATGCAAAGGAAGGTGGCCTAGCTGTACCAGACCTAAAACTATATTATACAACAGTACTCATTAAAACCATTTGGTACTGGCTAAGAAACAAAGTAGTAAATCAGTGAGTGGAATAGCTTCACAAGGTCCAATAGTCAATGACTGTAGTAATCTAGTGTTTGATAAACCCAAAGACCCCAGCTTCTGGGATAAGAATTCACTATTTAATAAAAATTGTTGGGAAAATTGGAAAACAGTATGGTAAAAACTAGATATTGACCCACACCTAAGACCCTATACCAAGATAAGGTCAAAATGGGCTCAGATTTAGACAGAGATTGATACTATAAACAAATTAAATAAGGGATAATCTATCTCTCAGATCTGTGGAGAAGAAAGGAATTTATGGCCAAACAAGAACTAGAGAAATGAAATTATGAAAATATGAAATGCAAAAATGGATAATTTTGATTATATTAAATTAAAAATGTTTTATACAAACAAAACCAATGCAGCCAAGATTAAAAAGGAAGCAGAAAATTGGGGGGGGGGAAGAGGGTATTACATCTAAGGTTTTTGATAAAGGCCTCATTTCTAAAATATATAGAGAATTGATTCAACTTAGTAAGAATACAAGCTATTCCCCAATTGATAAATGGTCAAAGGTTATGAATAGAAAGTTTTCAGGTGAAAATATTAAAGTCATATGAAAAAAATGCCCTAAATCCCCATTGATTAGAGAATTATTCAACTCTGAGTTCCCCTTCACACCTCTCAGATTGGCTAAGATGACTGGAAAAGATAATGACAAATGTTGGAGGGGATGTGGGAAAACTGAAACACTAATATATTGTTGGTAGAATTGTGAACGGATCTAACCATTCTGGAGAGCAATTTGGAACTATGCTCAAAGAATTATCAAACTGTGCATACCCTTTGATCCAACAGTGTTTCTATTGGGCCTATATCCCAAAGAGATCTTAAAGGAGGGAAAGGGACCCACATGTGCAAAAATGTTTGTGGCAGCCCTTTTTGTAGTGGCTAGAAACTGGAAACTGAATGGATGCCCATCAACTGGAGAATGGCTAAATAAATTATGGTATATGAATGTCATGGAATATTATTGTTCTGTAAGAAACAACCAGCAGGATGATTTCAGAGAGACCTGGAGAGACTTGCATGAGCTGATGCTAAGCGAAATGAGCAGAACAAGGAGATCATTATATACAGCAACTATAGATATATATATGATTGATGATCAATTCTGATGCACATGGCTCTTTTCAATAATGAGGTGATTCAAACCAATTCCAATAGTTTTGTGACAGAGTCATCCACATCCACAGAAAGCGGTATGGGACTGAAAGTGGATCACAATATAATATTTTCGCCTTTTTTTGATTATTGTTGGTTACTTGTGGCTATTTTTTTTTCCTTCTCTGTTTTTTTTTTCTTTTTGATCTGATTTTTCTTGTGCAACATGATGAATGTGGAAATATGTTTAGAAGATTGCTTGCTGTCTAGAGGAAGGGAGAAATGAGGAGGAAGGGAGAAAAATTTGGAATCCAAGGTTTTGCAAGGGTTAATGTTGAAAACTATGTTTGCATGTTTTTTGTTTTTTTTTTGCTGAGGCAATTGGGGTTAAGTGACTTGCCCAAGGTCACACAGCTAGGAACTGTTAAGTGTCTGAGGCCAGATTTGAACTCGGGTGCTCCTGACTTCAGGGCTGGTGCTCTATCCACTGCGCCACCTAGCTGCCCCTGTTTGCATGTATTTTGAAAAATAAAAAGCTATTATTAAAAAAAAAAATCAGCAGAAGCCTACTGCAATAAAGACTTACTTAAGGATAACAAAAGGCCACTTATAGACAAGATAATCTTATTGATAGATGTCTCCCCTTGTTTGCCTCTGGGAGTAGCTAGTCTCCCAATTGTATATAATAATTCAGGCTCTCTCCCTAGTATTGCCCCTCCCTACACTCCACATAGCTACTAAGGACAAAGAATCCCATCAGAAACTTGCAGATTTAGAGGTAAATGACTTGGGTTTTGAATTCTAATTCTCCCACTTAGAAGCTACATGACTTGAACAAGTCAATTCATCTCCATGGACCTCAGTTTTCTCACCTACATAAGGGGATTAGACTTGCTTGTATCTAAAGTATTTTCCAACTTGAGATTTATGACATGGTTTTAAATTGACAGAATATTAAAGTTGGAATAGAATGTCAGGGGCCTTTAGTTCTTACACCTTGCATGTTTTTTTTTTTAAATTTTCTGGAATGATTTGTCATTTCTTTCGCCATTTGACAAATGAGGAACTGAGACTTAAGTGACTTGCCCAGGGTCACACAGCTAGCAAGTCTGAGGCTGCATCTGAACTCAGATTTTCCTGACTCCAGACCCAGTACTCTATCTATACCTAGCAGCCCCTGGAGAATTAATGTCTACTGGGGATATCCTTTGGCTCTGGTCATGGTTGGCCACAGGTAAGCCCCCATTATTAGAATCAGTGGCAGCCCAGATCCAGAACAAGGAGGCTACTGTGCTTACATCTTCTTGGATCCCTTTTGATCTGACCTGGACCACTGATTGGATATAATATGATTTTGTGGCCCCCTGATTTTAGGGAGGCTTCTGTTAAGTCAGGAATCCTAAATCTTCTGGCTTTGGAGTCTGCCTCAGGAAACTCCCACTTCCAATCTGTCTGATTCTCAATAGCTCACTCCTCAATTCATGGCTGACTGTCAGATAGATAATCTGCTGGTCAGTGATCACCAAATCCCAGAGACCTGGGCCATAGAAGTAACATGTCAATGAGAGAAAGATGGATAAAGGGGTCTCTTTGCTTCTGCTTCCTTGCTAATTTTTTGGGAACTTATCCCACTTATAAGGGCATTACAGTTATAATAAACTTTGCCCCTTGACCAGGAAATGGGTTCAGGTCTGCAAATTATTTTGAGTCACCTCACAACTCCAGTCTGTGACCCCAAACTTTTGGGATCCCCTTCCCAATCTCAACAAATCTCTGCTGCCACTTAATCACCTTCCTTCCTCTTTCACTCTCTCAGCCCTTAATTTTGGCCCCTATTAATAGGTTGTGCCTCAGTTTCCCTCGGTTGCTGTTTCAGTTTCCCTTAATTGTGCTGCCCAAAAATAGCAATCCCCACTTCCTGACCTTCAGAAATAATTGGACTCACATTCCAAAGGAGTCATGAAACCTCCAGATAGCCAGCCTCAACATCCCTCTTATCTGTATGACCCAGTTTCTGTCTCAGCACTCTTCACTCCCTACCTGCCAGAACTGAATTCATGGTTTCCTTGGACACCAGATGTGCTCAGCTGTTCCCATGAGTTCTTTGTCTCCCTGAGCTGTAGAACCTATATGTCTGAAGTCCCTTAATAGGGCTGCTGAATACTTTGTATTATTCAGTCGGCTGACATGCTGTCAGTGTAAAGTCTCTGGCCTGGACTGCGTGCTTTGAGACATGAGTCCCACCAGTCCTGATCCATAGCTATGGATTCTGAACTCTCAATTAACATCAATAAAGCATTACCTAATTTCCACTGTGTGATACTGCCTCAGTTTCTCCCTGAACATTACATTTTAATGTGTTTCCATTGGTATTTTCTAGAAACAGGTTCTTTCTTATTCCAGTGTGAGAAGTAAAGAATTAATACTTGATTTCAGAGTCCCAATGATAGCATTTAGATACATCAAGCTGGAGGAGTAAGCCAGAACATATTGGTGACTCTTAGGCCACAATATTGGTTTTTAAATTGAGATGATGAAATCATCTCAATTCGCTCGGTATGAGGGCTGTCCTGAAGATTACAATGAAGACTATTCTCTTGACTTTACAGCTACCTCTTGGATTTTTACCCAAATCAGGATCCAATTTGGCCACCAAATACTGTTTGCATCTTGGCTTGTTTGTTGAATGAATCTGACTTGTTTCTAATGAACAAAGTCATTCTGAGAAAATGAAGGTTGACTGTAAGTCAGATTTAATGGGAGGCAATGTGTCTTAGCTCACACAGCAAACAAGAGGATAGGTTCAGATGCTGCCTCTGACAAACTGGCTCTGTATCTTTGCACAAGTTGTATAACCTCTTAATTAGGCTTTAAGTGGCAGAGGAGGTGCTGACTTACCTTTCCAAAATACCTCCCTTTAGTCTCTAAGATGAATTCATAGGTTTCAACTAGAAAGGATGTTTTTTTAAAAGACTAGGTCATATAGTTAAAGGCTATTTTTAAAAATAAATTTATTCATTTTTGTTGTATCCATTTATAATCTGTGTCTTTCACTTCACAGTCCATTGCTCCTCTTCAACCAATCCAACTTATCAAATAAAAATCACATTTTCCTTGAAAAAAGAATAGTTTATAGAACAATTCTCCCACTGGCCACTTCTGGAAATGTATGTTTTTCTTTATATTATAATTTGATCACCTTTCTGATAGGAGGAAGGGTATTACATCATTTCTCTTTTGGCCTGCTGATTTATTTTTAAAATTTTATTTATTTTGAAATTCGTGTTTTTCTTGTTTATTTTTATTTAAAATTTAAATACAACATGAGAAAAGAAAAAAAAAACCTGTCATTTGCACAATATACCTTAAGAGAGGATTAAATATAAAACAATAAATTTCCATTTCAAGAAAACCTATATAATAAATACTATACATTGTTTTTAAAAGTTGCCTCTATTTTCTTTTCCTTCTTGTTGGTTTCCTTTTGTTCTCTGCCGTCTACTTTTTACTTTTTGTTATCCTCCCTCCCCTCACAACCTTAAAGAACACTAACTACAATTAAGTGTAGAGACATACAACATTTCCTACACTACAATAATATTCTAACCCCATCACATCCTATATGAAAGATTTTTCCCCCCAATTTTCTGCATTCCTTCTATTATTGGCTACATAGGTTTTAATTATATAAGAAAATTTAAATTTAAAATAATCAAAATCACCTTTTTTTTAAATATACTTCAACCATGTTCTGACCATACAATATAGTTTAAAGTATAATACTGCTGAATCTACTTCCTTTGTATCTTTTTCCCCCTGATTTCTTTGAAATTTTTGACCTTCTGTTCTTTGCATGAACTTTGCTATTATTTTTTTCTAACTTGGTAAAATTATTTTTAATAATTTAATTGGGATGACATTGAATAAATGAACTAGTTAGGTAAAACTGTCATTTTAAAAATTATATCTGCTTTGCTTATTCATGAAGAATAAATATTATTTAAATTATTTTGATCTGAGTTTATTTGTATTAAAAGTATTTTACATTTATGTTTATATAGTTTTTTGGCAGGTATTCACTCAGGTATTTTATATTGTCTATGAATTTTAAATGTTCTAAAAACAATACTGAATAATATTTCTGACACACAGTATACTTTCTTTTTTTTTTTTACTTTTGATTAAATATATTTTAACTTTAACCTTGTCTAAGATCATGATTATTATCCCTGCTTTTTTTTTAACATTCTAAATTCTACTGTTTTTTATTTTATCTTTATATATATATACATATATATATGTATGTATATAATTTCTATAATGTTTTCTGTCAAATTCATTTATTGTCAAAATCACATTTTTAGTCTTCTATCCATTTCTGTTTTAAGGATAAATTCATCCCATTCACATTGTAAACTACAATTACTTGTTGACTATTTTCCTCCTTCCTATCTTACCTCATTATTTTTCTCACCCTATTTACTTTATCCCTTTTCACTCCTCTGCATTGCTTCACCCTGCCCTTCTATTCCTTAACCTACCTACCCCTCCAAGATTCCTTCTCTTATTCTCTCCCCTATCCTATACTCTTGCTCTCTTATTTCTTTCTGAATTTAGAAGACTTTCATACTGTTCTAGATATAAATGTTGCTCCCTCTTTAACCCATTCCTGATTAGAATAAGATTCCAGCACTACCCACCCTCCCCCTACTAGTTTCTTTCATACTATTTTTTCCTTTTTATATTTGTATGAGATAATTACTTTTTTCCCTTATAGTTTGTTTTTTTAGAATTACTACATCATTCTCAATTTAGCCCATACCTTACTTTCAAACTACCCAAATAATAACAACAATTATAAGAGTATTGCTAATATTATCACAAATATAGAGCAATTTAACCTTGCTGAATCCCTTAAAATTAGTCTTTAATGTTTACCTTTTATTTTTCCTGGATGTTATATGCTGAATTTTCTCTTCTGGGGTTTTTGTCACAAAAACCTGAACATTTTTGAGTTTGTTAAATGTCCTTTTTTTTTCCCATTCAGGATTATACTTAACTTTTCTGGATAAGCTACCCTTGGTCATAACCCCAGCTCTTTTGCTCTACAGAATGTAGTTTTCCAAGACTTCAGTTATATATACTTCAATTAATATTCCAAGGTCCTTCAATATAGTACTTGCTAGGTCTTGTAGTTTAATAAATAATAATTAATAAACTATCTTTATTGTAGTTCAATAATATCAAAAAAATTTTTTCTCATTGCTTCCAAAATTTTCTCATTAACCTTCAGCTTTGAAACTTGGCTATAATTTTACTGTAACTTTTCCTCCTGGGATCACTTTCAGTTGTAATTGATGGATTTGTTTTTCTATTTCTACTTTGTCTTCTGGTGTTAAAGTTCAGGGCAATTTTCCTTGATTTTTTTTATAATATTGTATGAGATGCTTTTTTAATCATAATTTTCAAGTAGTCTGACTATTCTTATATTATTTCCCTCAATCTGTTTTCCAGATCAGTTGTTTTTTCTAGTGAAATGTTTCATTTTTGCTTCTATTTTTTCCCATTCTTTTTATTTTGTTAAATGATTTTTTGATGTCTTAGAATGCCATTAGTTTCCCTTTGTCTAATTCTAGTTTTCAAGGAATTATTTTTTTCCTTAAGCTTTTGATTCCTATTTCCAACTGGTTGACTTTCTTTTCATAATTTTCTTGACTTTCTTTAATGGCTCTTTTTTCCCCCTAATTTTTCTTCAATCTCTCTTATTTTATTTTTAAGTACTTTTTAAGTACTTCCAAGAACTCTTTTCATGTTGTGTCCATTTGATGTTTCTCATTGAAAAAGGAGTGGCTTATTTTAGCACTATTATCTTCCTCTAAAAACAAATCCAGATCTTCTCTATCCCTACAGAATCTATGGCTGGGTTCTTTCTCCTTTGCTCACTCGTTTTTATTTTTTTGTTTCATTTTGTTTTCAGAAACAGTACAATCAAGTTGTAGTTCTGAGGTGCGGGAATGGTGCCCCAACATCAGGCCCTTCTCACTGTGATTTCTTGCCCTCTATCTCCAGCTCACGTTGGGGTTCTCCTCTGCACTTCTAAGCCACAGCAAAGTTTCTATGCCTGTGGCTGCCTCCCAACCCAGGCCTGCCACCTGCCAAGGGGTCCTGGAGGTAGCTGCATTTTACTCAGGCCAAACCTCGGCCCCTGGAGGTCAGGTTTTTCCTGGGGTCTTCTCAAATTAAACAACTCTTTTTCCTCATGTATATTTCTGTTGCTCTGAGATGATGTTCTGTCTTCTTTATGGAGGAAATTTGGAGAGCCGAAAGTTTTCTGACTCACTCCAACATCTTCCCAGAATCTTTCTGATCCCTTCTAAATTGTATGATGGCACAGGAAATCATGGGGTCACAGATTTGGAGTGGGAAAGGACATGAACAGTTATCCAGTCTAATTCCCTCATTTTAATGGTACCAGTGGACGGAATATCACCAAAGTCTGAAAAATCCACATGCTACATCCCACAAATCAACCATTTCAATGTCATTATCCTACAAATGATTTAAGATTTTCCTTATGGCCTAGTCTTATTTTCTCTCTATTTGCTTTTGTTCTGTGGATAGGAATCATCTGCTCAATGTATCCTCCTTATTTAGAAGGGGGGGAAAAAGTAAAACTCAAAATCCAAACGCGACATCTTGTTGGAGACAAAGAGACTGTTAGAGACAAAGAGGTCCACCAAACCCCTGCCCCCAAAAAGTGCATACCAGGAAGCAGGATACGATCAATTACCTCAAGAAAGTGTCAAGCAGGCATCCTGCTTCAAGAAGTCACACATACACCACATCCCTCCCCTTACTCAATTTCCTGACAAATGGTCAACAGATGTTACATCCTTTGTTATATGAAAGTTTACTTTGATACACAATGTATATAAACCCTGTACTATGCCTCAATAAACGAGCTATTCTGTCCCTACACAGAGTGGTCTCCATTCTTTCCTTTCACAGCCCATCCCCAGGTTGAAGCCTCCCCAGCCTTCGGCTCACAGGCTGATGCGAGATTTCAGGCACCCTTAGCTCGAGACCCGCGGGACGGGTCAACATCTGGCACAAACCTAGAAGAAAACTAGATGAAAGAATACAGATATGTAAACACTGTAAGAGAAAGGTTGCAGGGAGAAGGGAAAAGGTACAGGAGACTATATAAGCAGTAGATTTAGCAGGAGAATGCCTTAGTTGGAGTCCTGGCTTTGACATTCCCAAGCTAGATGGGCAAGGTATTTAATTATTCCATAACCTCACTTTTCTGTAAAGTGAGAATAATAAAACGTATGCTACAAAGCTCACATTATTACAAGGAGACAGGTATCCCCCAAAAGTAGGTGAGCAGACTGGATGTGGCTCCAAGAAGCTGTAGCAAGTGCAGCAGTCACCGCCTGGTAAAGCTGCTCAGCAGACAGGCTAACCCAGGTCGAGGATAGCCAGCAGACTTTAGATCCGTAAATGAGTTAGGGGGATACCTAGCCCAAGCTGGTGAAGACTTCCACTCAAGGAATGGGCAATGACAACAATTTGTCCCAATGGCCACAAAGGCAGTCTCTGTGGAGCTCGGTAAGATGTCAAAGATCATCCACAGCATCCTGGCCTGTTACCAGTCAGTCTGATTTTTATCTTGCCACTAGTAGGGCTGATAATTTGTGCAACTGCATCTTAAATCCAATTCACTCACAAATTAAAACATTACTCATTCATGATGTCTTTGGTCTTACTCAGAAACAAAAGGACAAATAATTATAAGAAAACCGTTTTTGAAAAAACTACATAAATGTTAATTATAACATTACAAAAATTTTTTGATATGTTAAGGGCTACTAAAACCAAAAATGAGTAGAGGGGACCCAAACAGCAAAGAAAAGAAAATATAGTTCCCATACAGTTTTCATTCAGACACACATATTATGGTTACAGTAACTCATTTAAATAGCACTTTAGAGTTTACAAAATGCTCCCCTGCAAATCTGTGATAATTCAAGGACTGAATTGAATTTACTATTACCTTGATTATAGAGAGGAGAAAATAAAAGATTCCCTCAGCAATTGAACTGTGTCAACAAATGGAAATGAGAAAGTTTAATTAGCTATTAAAGGCAACAACTTCTTTTCTAGATTTCTTTTTAAGTGCCCATTTCCTTCAATTACTTTTTTCATATTTCAAGGACCTGGGGTTTTGTGGATGTATATACTTCCTTCAGCAACCCTTCAGGATTAGGAAATATTTTTAGTGAGTCCAAAGGATCATCCCCTTGGGGTCAACCCCGGGTGGTAACCTTCTCTTCCTTAATTCGACAAGTCCGCAAACAAGACACATATAACACATATAATATACTTATAGCCTTTCCAGTTTGGTAGAACCTATTAGAACTTGAGCTACACTGCCCCTAATGTCTAGAGTTCAGAAATCAGAAGGGGCATTAGTGAAGCATCCATTTACATACAGATAATTAATAGATTTCTCATAAACCATTTTTATATACATTATAGTATATTTTTATTGGCTCATGCAATGTTTCCTTCACCTAATTTGAGTAACTAGCTGTGTACTGTTAATTGCTATGTTATGAGAGGCAATACAGGTCAAGAAAGGTCAAGAATTTCTCTTTTTTTTTTCCCCCTGAGGCAATTGGGGTTAAGTGACTTGCCAGAGGTCACAGAGTTAGGAAGTGTTAAGTATCTGAGGCCAGATTTGAACTCAGGTCCTCCTGACTTCAGGGCTGGTGCTCTATCTACTGCACTACCTAGCTGCTCCAAGGTCAAGAATTTCAAGGGAATAAATGGAAAAAAAAAAAAAAGCCAATGAAAGTGGTGTAGCTGTGTCAGACCTAAAACTATATTATAAAGCAGCAGTCATCAAAACTGTTTGGTACTGGCTAAGAAAAAGAGTAGGAATAGGTTAGGTTTACAGGACAAAAAAAAAAATATATATATATATATATATATATAGTCATCTAGTGTTTGACAAACCCAAAGACCCCAGCTTTTGCGATAAGAACTCACTAATTGACAAAAACTGCTAGGGAAATTGGAAATTAGTATGGCAGAAACTAGGCACTGACCCACACCTCACACCATATACCAAGATAAGATCGAAATGGATTCATGATTTAGATATAAAGAGATTAGAAGCAAATTAGAAGAATAAATGATAGTTTACCTCTCAGATCTATGGAGAAAGGAAAGAATTTACGGCCAAAGAATAACTACACAAAATGGATGATTTTGATTACAGTAAGTTAAAAAGGTTTTACACAAACAAAACCAATGCAGACAAGATTAGAAGGGAAGCAAATTAAAAAAATTTTTTTACATTCAAGGATTCTGATAAAGGCCTCGTTTCTAAAATATAGAGAACTGACTCAAATTTATAAGAATTCAAGCCATTCTCCAATTGATAAATGGTCAAAGGATATGAGCAATTTTCAGATGAGGAAATTAAAACCATTTCAAGTCATATGAAAAGGTGCTCCAAATCACTATTGTTCAGAGAAATGCAAATTAAGATAACTCTGAGGTACCACTACACACCTGTCAGATTGGCTAAGATGACTGGAAAAGATAATGACAAATGTTGGAGGGGATGTGGGAAAGCTGGGACACTGATACATTGTTGGTGGAACTATGAACGGATCCAGCCATTCTGGCGAACAATTTGGAACTATGCTCAAAAAGTTATCAAACTGTGCATACCCTTTGACCCAGCAGTGTTTCTATTGGGCTTATATCCCAAAGAGATCTTAGAGGAGGGAAAGGGACCCACATGTACAAGGATGTTTGTGGCAGCCCTTTTTGTAGGGGCTAGAAACTGGAAACTGAATGGATGCCCATCAATTGGAGAGTGGCTGAATAAATTATGGTATATGAATGCTATGGAATATTATTATTCTGTAATAAACGACCAGCAGGATTATTTCAGAGAGGCCTGGAGAGACTTGCATGAACTGATGCTAAGTGAAATGAGCAGAACCAGGAGATCATTGTACACAGCAACAAGACTATATGATGATCAATTCTGATAGACATGGTTCTCTTCAACAATGATGTGATTCAAACCAGTTCCTATTGTTCAGCGATGAAGAAAGCCATATACACTCAGAGAGAGGTCTGTGGGAACTGAGTGTGGACCAAAACAGCATTTTCATGCTGGGATTTCTTGTGCACAGCGAGGGATCTGTCTCAGCAATAAGGGCCACATCTTAACATTAAGAATGCAGTAGCAAAAGGAAGGGAAGTGAGGTGAAGAAAATTTAAAAAGTAGTTTTCAAAAATAACCTCAAATTAAAAAAAATAAATAAAATAAGATTCTCAACTAAGGATAAGGGGAAGAGGTGCTATTGGAGATCTATGAACGGAAGAAAAGGTTTGGAAAAGCCAGTGTGATCAATTTTTCAGTTATGGCCAATTCTTCATGATCACATTTGGAGTTTTCTTGACAAAGATACTGGAAGGTTTCCCATTTCCTTCTCCAGCTTATTTTATCGATGAGGAACTGAGGCAAACTGGGTTAAGTGATTTGCCCAGGATTAAACACAGCTAGTAAGTGTCAGAGACAGGATTTGAACTAAGAAAGATGAGTCTTCCTTCCTTCAGACCTGAAGCTCTTTCCATTCTGCTACCTAGCTGCCCTAGCTGATAAATTATGAGAGGTTTAAAGGATTGTCTTGTCACAATGAGGGTCCAGTTCAGATTATGATCAGCAAGGTTTCATGACTTTCTCCAGCTTCACACGAGTAGGAGTGAAGACAACAGATGACAGAAGCAATTCAAGGCTAGGGTTTGGCAAGCAAGAATTTTAAAAAGATAGAGAAACAAGAGTCTCAAGAAAAAAGTACTTCACTGTGAAGTCAAAAGGGGAAGGGAGGAGAGTATAGCAGATGCAAGGGTGACGGCCTGGGAAAGAACTTAGGGGCAGAGGAACTGAAGATCCCAGTTCCATTAAAGAATATTTTGAAGCTGCAAATCAGAGAGAGAGGTGTAATGGCAACAGATTATCACAAAAAAGCATTTCAGAATTCATTAATGTAATAAGGAAATATTTGGGCACAATGGCAAGATCATGCACAAATGCTAACTCGCTATTGATGGGAGAAATGCAAATTAAATCATTCTGAGATACTACCTCATACCTATTAGATTTGTTAATGGGTCAGAGAGGGAAAATGACAAATGGAGGGAATGTGGGGAAAATGAGACATTGTTGGAGGAATTGTGAACTGATTCAGCCATTCTATAGAGCAATTTGGACCTACACCCAAAGGGCATACCCTAACAATATCACTATCAGGCATATATCCTAAAATAGATTTTTTTTTTTTAAAAGGAAAAGGACCATGTGTACAAAAATATTTATAGCAGGTCTTTTCTCAGGGCAAAGAGTTGGAAATTGAGGGCATGCCCATCAATTGGGGAGTGGCTGAATAAATTGTGGCATGAGATTATGATATATTACAATAGTTCTCTGGGATATGATGAACAGGATGCTCTCAGAAAAACCTGGAAAGTCTTCCACGAGTTCATCAAAGTGAAATGTCTTGTATACAAAGTAATAGCAATGAGGTGGGATGATAAGCTGTGAATAATTTTGCTCTCCTCAGTTATACAGTGATCCAAGTTTACTCTGAAGGACTTATAATGATTGATATAGATAGATATAAATAGATATAATGCTATATATACTCAAAGAAAGAACTGATTGTACCTGAATACAAAT
The DNA here is from genome assembly GCA_023553655.1 of Myrmecobius fasciatus. Classification (NCBI taxonomy): domain Eukaryota; kingdom Metazoa; phylum Chordata; class Mammalia; order Dasyuromorphia; family Myrmecobiidae; genus Myrmecobius; species Myrmecobius fasciatus. Next base: position 324,679 of record JAJPUD010000737.1, on the reverse strand, counting down.
TGAAGCATACTATTTTTTTTTTTTTAACTTTATTATTCCTTGTTTGTGGCAGCCCTTTTTGTAGTGGCTAGAAACTGGAAACTGAATGGATGCTCATCAATTGGAGAGTGGCTGAATAAATTATGGTATATGAATATTATGGAATATTATTGTTCTGTGAGAAACGACCAGCAGGACGATTTCAGAGAGGCCTGGAGAGACTTGCATGAGAGACTCAGCATGATGCTGAGTGAAATGAACAGAACCAGGAGATCATTATACACGGCAACAACAATACTATATGATGATCAATTCTGATGGACATGGCTCTCTTCAACAATGAAATGTTTCAAACCAGTTCCACTTGTTCAGTGAAGAAATCCATATACACCCAGAGAGAGGGATATGAAATGTGGACCACAACATAACATTTTCATGCTCTCTATTGATGTTTGCTTGCATTGTTTCCTTTCTCTGATTTTTCTTTCTTGTAGATACAATTTTTCTCGCACAAAAATGATAAGTGTGGAAATATGTATACATATATTCGATTTCTCAAGTATTTTAATATAATTAACATGTAGGAATATCCTGCCATCTAAGGGAGGGGTGGGGAGTTGGGGGGAAAAATTTTAACAGAAAGCTTTGAAAGGGTTAATGTTGAAGAATTACCCATACATATGTTTTGCAAATAAATAGTTAAAAAAATACTTCATTATTCTTGAAGGTTTAAAAAATATTTATGGGGGAAGGGGATTTATGTTTTCTTTTATAACATGACTTTGCCTTCTCAGTCAGGGAAATGGGGCAGGGAGGGGAGGGAAAAAGGAAAAGAATCTAGAACTCAATTCTTTTTTAACGTTAAAAAATTGTTTTACATGTAACTGGGGAAAATAAAATATCAAATAAAGAAAAAAATCTTTCATTAATGCTTTTGTAATATCACTATTGTTTCCCAATAACCACTCCCCCCCAAAAGAATCTTAACTAATTATAAAAAAGTTCAGGTAAATAAAACAAATCGGCATGTTAACCATATTTGATAACAATGTTTTGTGTTTTTGTAATCCACCATGGATCTATGAAGTGGAGTAAAATGTGTCATCATCAGTAGTCTGTGTAGTCAAGGTGGATTAGTCAATTAATTGGAATACTGCTATATTTTAGTATTATTCTCCTTTATATCAGTGCAGCCATTGCCTAATTTTTCTCCTGCTTCTGCTCATTTCAGTCTGTATTAATTCATAAAAGTCTCCCCAAATCTCTCTGTTAAAAAAATTCATAGGTATAACCATCTCCAGGTGTAGTTGAAATGAGGTGGAGGGATATGTTATGGAATATTAGTAAATTGAGGAATTGGAAGGTTGGGGTTTTTTAGGAAATATCATTAATATGAAGGCAGCAATTGGGTTTAAAAAAAAAAAAAAAAAAGGACTGAAACAAGCATTGAATTCATTGAAGAAGAAAGGACAGTAGCCAAGAGCCACCAGAGTCCTGATTGGGTGATAAATATGAACTGAATGAACCTTAAAGGAGGAAATGTTACTGAATGGTGAGGGTAAAGGGAAAGCCTAAAAAGCCAATGGGAAGCAAAAAATATTCCAACTATCTTACCACTTAGGTGTTCTTCTGAAAGTCACTTCTCCTTTCTGAAGAATAAGAGGGCTGGGTAGGCAACTTGGGGTAGAAAGTATCTACTCGTCGTCATAAAGTACATGATAAAAAAGAGGAAAAATAAGTATAATCTAATGTACCTCCTTGATTTTGGAAGCTCAAATTTCGAAGGTTTTAGAGAAATGAGTCATAGGATATAATGACCCAAATTTCTCAAGCTAAAGTTTCCCAAAGAAGATGCGTAGCTCAAAAGAATGAAATTCTTAAAATATACATAGAAATTGTTCCAATGGGTAGAGGAGAAGAGTAAAAATGACTAAAAGGATACCTTCTGCCTGCATGAATAAATCATCAACTCAGATTTTTTTTTAAGTGACTTATAGAACATGTAAGCAAGAACAGGTAACTGAAGATGAATAAAAAGAAATAGCAAGATTCAGGAAGAATAGTACTAGAATGTTAAATCCTAAAATGAACTTTCCCACCTTAGATTAAATTCTTTGAAAGGTTAGGTGGGGGCTGACCAAGACAGAGGAGAGCTAATTCTATCTCATTATTAGTAATGTTCTTCAAGAAGTTGAATTTATAATCAGGACTTTAGGAGAAGGGAAGAGCTCTAAATCTCTCCAAGATACTAATTAGTAATAATCATTTCTCTTAATCCCAAGGAACTGAAGAACTCATAGATATGATTGCTAGGTCGTTGTAGATCTGTAAAGGATCTACAAGACAAGAAATGGGGAAACATACCTCTAGTTTAAAAAAGGAGGAAAGAGTGAAGTCATCACACTATGTCAGTCTGCTTAATTTCAATTCTTGATAAAATTCTAGAATTCATTATTAATAAGATGATTTGTGAGCATATAGAAAAGAAAACAGTAATCAGTAATGGCTGCAATTGTTTCAATGGTAACAAGTTATATGAAACTAACTTAATTTTTTTTTTTATAACAGGGTCTCTTGATCAGGAGAATGCTGAAAACATAATTTGCCAAATTTAGTGAAGGTTTTTAGTAAATTCCTTGGTATAAGCCTTAAGAACAAGATTGAGCTAAAATTTTAGAATTTTTAGAATGGTCTATGATTTTATGTGGATTTAGAACTGATTGAAAAATTAAACCCAAATAATGATCATCAATTAGTCAAATCAGAAATAAATCTTTAGTGGAAAGCTTTGGCCTTATATTGTTCAATAATTTTATGGATGAGGTCATATACACTTGCCAAACTCCTAAATTTAAAAAAAAAAAAAGCAGGGATGGGATAATTTATACAAAACATATGCCAGAGCCACACTTTGAAAATATTTATCTGTCCAATCTACCAAAATGAAAGGATCAAAAATAAAATTCCACACTTGGGTTAAAAAAAAAATCAGCTTCATACAAGTTAGAAAATATGTTTAGATAAAAGTTCCTATGAAAAAGCTCAAGTTCAATAAGTCAACTATATTATATGGCAGCCAAAAAAACATATAAACACCACCAAAAATGAAAACAAAACTGATATTTCCAATCCTAGGTTTTATTTAAAAAGGCATAATGTTTAGAAAGAGAAAGTGATACGATCTACCCTAACCTGGCAATATCTTGAATACCATGTTCATTCCTGAGTACATTTTTTTTTTGGAAAGATTAACAAGATAGGCCAGAAGAGGGTAGCTAGGATGAGAAAATTGTAGAATGTCACACAATGATTAGTTAAAGGAAATAGAGATGCTTTCCTAGAGAAGAGAAGGCTTAAAGGAGACTGAAATGAGACAGCACACAACTCTCAAGTATTTAAGGGATTCACTTGGACGGTAAAGCTAGATTTCTTCATAGAGAACCAGAACAAGTTGCACAGTTCACTTTCAGTTCAATATAAGACCAACCTTCTTACCAATTGGTGGAATGAATAGGTTGCCTGAAAAATAAGTAGTTTCCCCCATTACTAGCCATTTTCAAATAGGGACTTAATGATCTTAATGTTGAAAATATTGTTGGAGGAACTCATACTGGAATAGATGCCTTATGAAGTCCCTTCCAAGTCTTAGATTCTGTTAACCACATAATGATCATAATGATGATAACATACCTATCTTATCTTTAATGTTTATAAAGTGATTTCCTCACAACAATCCTATAAGACACTTACTATACATATAATTATTCTCATTTTAGAGATGAATAAATTTGAGGTTTAGAGAGATTATATGAGTTGCTCATGTTAACACAACTAATAAGGATTGGAGACAATATTTTGAAGGTTGCTTCCAGCTTTTCAGTACGCCAGATTTCTTTTAAAAATCTCTTATCATCAAGTATTTTAACATAATTAACATGTAGTGGATATCCTGCCATCTAGGGGAGGGGTGGGGAGTAGGAGGGAAAAATTTGTAACAGAAAGCTTTGTAATTTGAATTACCCATACATATGTTTTGCAAATAAAAAGTTTTAATTAAAAAAAAATAAAAATCTGTATCATTCAAAATTTACTTTCATTCAAAATGGCCTTCTTAATTAAAACTATTTGGAATTATAAAGAACAAAGTTCAGAGCCCACCTCAGATACTTACTGCTTGTGTGACCCTAAGCTAGTCACTTAATCTCTCTGGAGTTTCATCATCTTTAAATGAAGAGGTTGAATTTGATGACCTCTGAGGTACTGCCCTACTCTAATCCTATGCACTTCTAAGTATAGTATAGTATAGTATAGTATAGTATAGTATAGTATAGTATAGTATAGTATAGTTATACAGAGTATAACATCTATAGTCTGAAAAGAAAGGAAACCTATTAGGCTAAAGCAGGCTACATGCTGGCACAGAAGAGAAAGATAATGAAGTCACAGACTTTGGGATTTTTAAAATCTCTGACAATGAAAGGGCACTGGGTGCATTAACAATGACTACATCAGAAATCGTTTGCCTGTGGTTTCTGTGCATAGAAGGAGGAGAAATTTCCTCCTTAAAATATATAATTCCTGGGAATTTTCCTCGTGGACTTTTATGAGAGCCTGGGGGAAACGTTTAAATGCTCTACTGCAGTTTCCCTACAAATGATACTATTAAGTGAAGCTCTGAGGGGTGTTGGGAAGATTAATAAGCTAATCTTAGAAAAGTACTTTAATTATCTGATATTATCATTATTAAATCCAGAGTATGAAATATGACAAAGAAAATAGCAATAATCATTCCTACTCTGTCAAATACCTGTCACCCCAAATCTCCTAGCAAACAATCTCAAGCCCATGCTGTAGGTGGAAGGAAATAGGACACTTTGATCTACGAAGACTGATTGTTATCGGTCAGTAGTGGTGCTGGAAAATTGGCAGGCTAAGTATTTATACAAGCTGCTATTTTAAAATGTACTGAATTCAGTTGTTGGTAATAGATCTTGATCAGTGATTAATAGCAAAGTTCTTTTAGAAATCAACTATTTTGCTACCTTCTGAGCCTCTCCATCATATGCCACACCTTCAGCATGAGTAGTCAGACATCACTGATACAGAGTAGCAGGAAGGCCCGTGTGATGCCATGGAAAGTTCTGGCTCAAGGGCGGGCTGTGCTGGTAAATGTTTAACAACCAGTTTGCTAAAAAAACATACTTTTCTATTTAATCTGCGTTATCAACATTTACTCCTTAAGTTTAAGTCTAGATAATCAATAAAAAATCAATCAAAGGCTGATTTGTAGCACTAACTGATTTCTGAGTTATAACCAAATGTTAACAATCGATAGCTGGTTCAAGCTGGCTCCAGTAGACGCGTATCCATAGTCTGGGCTGGAAAGGGAATCTTGCCTTGGATGTTAGGTGAGTCACAACCTCCCCCCTTACTTGTAAGGAAATGGACCTCTAACGTCTCTTCCGGCCTCCAATCTACGCTCCTATGGATGAATAAGTCTTAAGGAGAGAACATATTGGTCAAGATGTTATTGTTTTCCAGAGCCAAGGCTCCACAAGCAGACTGTTCCCGAGCCTTTGCACTCGCCCGCCACGGCAGAATCTCAGAATTGCTTCTGGACATGAAGCCCTGCTGCTAATCAAGTTTGTCACGTGGTCAGTAACCCCTCAGGGCTACATTTCCAGGCTCAGCCACGGAGGTAAACTTTGAGATCTGCCTCCAGAAGTAGGGAAACTTCTGGAATAGCCAGACGGTGCAGTGAGTAGAGCACCAGCCCCAAAAGCAGGACAACTGGGATTCAAATCAGAACTCACTTAACACTCCACTTAACCCCAGTTGCCTCAGGGGAAAAAAAAAGAAATTGAACTTATGTTTGATTACTAACTCTCCTGTCTTTAGCCAACTTGTTCTGCTCTGGTCACCAACAGGTCAGGTTAGCTTATATATGTATGGTACGTGTGTATATACACCATTTGCATAAATATTTGTGTATAGATGTAAATAGAAGTATATAGATAAAAGTTTTTTTTATTATACAATTGTGTGCATCATACATACATATATGTGTATGTAGATGTACATAAATATATGTAGTCATATAAGTTTTTATATGATTATACATTTGAATATATATTTATGATAAAATAATTAGTCTTTTATAATTTTATATTTTTATTTTATGCATTTGAAAACTTTATTCTGAGAATGGGTAGTTTTCCTCAGACTGTTAAAGTGGTCTATGCCACAAAAAAGTTAAGAGCTCCTACTATAAACCTTGATTTAATGAGTGTAAAACAACTTTTAATTAATAAATCTATATTAAATTGAATTAATATATATCACACATCTGCTTTCATGAGTAATTCTGCTGTATTTGAAGCTGTTTGATTCAGAAATTTAAACATGCCTTCTCAGCCTTATTTATATTATTTACTTAGTGATTCCATCTTTCACCGATGCAGAAAAGGCAAACTAATAACCAAACCAAAATGATCACAAAATCCAACATTAGAAAAGTCTGAATTAATAACAGACAACTGAATCCCAAAGCTAGAAGGGACTCCAGAATTTATTTAGTAGGTTGCTCATTCTTGTTCCAGACTGCTTTTTTGAGTTTTTATTATTATCAAGCTCATATAGAATGGGTGTATTGTTGAACGACTTGAAGAGAAGCAGAATAGATATCTCCAGCCTCTTCTCCTTCCACTCTTCTCCAAGAAAGACTAATTCCTGCCAGGAGGAAAAGCAGGAAGTTGGGGGCAAAGGTTGCCACAATGCTGTGCTCTGAGAGTGGGAGTAACAAGCTAGAATTATATTTACTGACTCCCTTAAATATTGTCATAGGTTTGTGATTTTTCTAATTCAAGCTGGTCCCTCTTTTATTAGTAGGGGAAGCAAGATACCAAGATTTATATCCAAGCCTTGATCCCTTTCCCACCAAATAAAATAAATACACGTAACAGTCAAGAAAACCTGTTTATTTAATTCAACAGCAAAAAAGAATTCATAAAAAATACATAATGCACATCAGAAAATGCAAAGTAAAGGAGTTTGTCTTCTGGGAGTGAGGCAACTCAGCTCAATCATGAGAGAGTCCTAATTCTCACCAAGAAGTTCCCTTCAGTTTCTAGTGTAGCAAACTGGGGGATGGGAACATGATAGAGACTGCCAGCCCCTCTCAAACTGGCTTCTACCCAGTCTTTTCCTTCAGCATCCTGAAGTGGAGTTGACATCTTCCATCTTCTCTCAAAGCCAGAAATACCTGAAGTCCAAATAGAATCAGCAACTCAAAGATCTGAAAATGACTAAAGAGCTCTCTTCTTCGCTGTTTCTATTTCTTTGGTCAGTTCCTCTCTATCCCTGATGTGGGTGCCAGATACTGATCTCTACCAAGAAAAAAGAGAGCCTCATAGCAAAGGGATAAACACAGTGTTTCTGTGATTTCTACCTATATCTCCTCTTTGTGTGCTTCAGGAGGATCCCAATGGAATAAAGTTAATGTCTCTTCAATGTAAGCTTTTCAAATACCTAAAGACCTCTATTTTGTAGTTATCATTATATTTTAGTTTTGACCAGCAACTCAATGCCCCAAATCACGCAAGTCCTTATATATTTTTTTTAAACTTAAAACTTTATAACACCAAGTAAACTAGGAGAGCTAAACTGTGAAATTTATGGTTCAGGGAAATTAAGTTCGAAACCAGGAGAGTAAAGGGAGAAAAAGTAGCTTATTTCAAGGGAGCAGATGGTGCCAATTTAATTTCTTGGCCTGACTAGCGAGGAAGAGAATTCAATTTTCCTTCACCCTTCTGGTCAGTTTCCCAAGTCCTGCAGCTTCTGATAATACAGTATTCTCCAAAGAGCATTAATGAAGTGGAAACCTTTGAAATGAAAAGGCTTGTCCCGATTTCTTTTCTTTGTCACAAGAAGATAAGGGAAAGGGGGATTCCAAGAGCCAATTCAGTTCATCCTACTTCCTAACTTTCACATGAATTCAAGGATACCCATTCCTGAACATGGTCTGCAATCCCTGGGTAACAATTGGGATACCAGACTCCATATGGAATAACTTGTATTCAAACTATTCTCATGTTCTTTATCCCCTGCTGCCATTCTCAAGCTTGGTTATAATTTAGGAGTTTTTAAAAAATCCAACCTTTCTTAAGCTTCAGAAAGTTGATTTGACAATGAAATTACCACTACTAACATGTTCAAAGGGGAGGAGCACTCTCAGGAATTTGGGGACACAGCCCCATTGGAACACTTCCCCTGCTTCTCCCCAGACACATGCTTTCTTTTTTTATAGGTTTATAGCCATTTCTGGCACCCACAATTAGTACATGTTTCTTCCATACAACTCTGTTCTCAATGTCACAATTCAACTCCTACCTCCCAGAATCAAGTTCCAGATTTTCACATATCAATTCAAATGGTGGAATTTTCAAAATGTGAATGTTTTTACAAATCAAGTAGGATTCGGGGGGAGAATAAAAGCTATTTCCTTTTTTTTTTTTTTTTTGAAAGCTATTTCCTAAAGGAAATGGAAAGAATCTATACTGATTGTTGAGCAAGGATCAAAAGAACAGTGACCTGAACCCAGTTACTTTGCTCAGAGTCTAACCTCCTGGGGAAGTTGTCCCATTCTAACTTAGCTCTTCCTCTTACTGTAGCTTCTCTCAGGAGTTTGTGTTTTAGATTCACCTCTTGGAGCCCCTAGTCTACCATGTAATAAGCTAAAACAAGGAAGAGTTTGACTCAATCAATGAATATTTATGAAATATTGACTAAATACAAGACATAGAGAATATAAAAAATCTGTCTGCTTAAACAGGCAATTTGAAGAGATAAGGTAACTTGGAAAAGAATTCTCAAGCAATGAGGCACTTAGTAAATACCAGATTACTAGTATTATATATAGTAACTAGGATGCAGGTGAATAAGGAAGAGGAAGAGAAAAGAGACCAGCAGCCATAAAAGGAACTGCCTCCTATAGAAACCTCTCCAGAGAGAAACTTATTCACATCTTATGCTTAATCTTTGGAGAATAATCTTTCCTCCCCATCCCTTTTTTAATTGAATTTTTATATATAATTTATATATATGTATTTATATTTACAAATATATATTTTAAATATATAATTGCCTTTATTCTTAATATTAAAGGTCTATAAATTTCTTAAATAATTTCTGTGACTTCAAAGTTTGGAGTTTATTTTCGTATCATATTTGTACATTTTTCTGTTCACTGGAATCTTAAAGGTGCAACTTCAGAAGGCAGAATTAGAAGGAAAAAAAAAAAGACAGAAGTAGGAGCAACTGGTAGAGGATGAGGAGAAGCAGATTTAGGCTTGATGTAAGGAAAAACATCCTGCACTTTAGAGCTATACAAAAGTAGAATGGGCTGCCTCCCAGAGGTGGGAGGCTTCCAGGCAACAGACTAGAAGAGGGTTGTACTTGGAATCCTTATGCATGTACTAATTGGATCAGACAACAATCCACTGAGGCTCTTTCCAATGCCAAGAATCTGTGGTTCTATTATTCCTCCAGAAATGGTAAAGAACTCTTGATTCATATGTTAGGACAAGAGTAAGTACATTATCAGGAAGAAATGCACAAGAATTTGGGGTGCAGAGAGTGTGAGCAGCAGTCCATATGCTTTATCTGGTAGAAGCAGAGGGAAATCGTCAGCTGTTCCCAAATTAACCCAGAAAGATTTTGTGAAGGAGTTATCTTAAGTGTTATCTAAATGATGAGAGAAAGATTGTCTCTCTCTGCCCACCAAACAATGTGGCTGAGGTTGTACATACTCATATGGTTCGATGGATGGAGCACTCAGGAAGACTCCTTTAAGTAACCCTGGAGAAGTCATTTAAATCTGTTTGCCTCAGTTTCCTCATCTGCAAACTGAGCTGGAGAAGGAAATGCAAACCACTCCCCTATCTTTGCCAAGTAAATCCCAAAATGAAGAGCTGGACAGAACTGAAAGTGACTCAACAACAAAATAAATACATAGGAAATCACTTAAATTTCTCTACTTCAAGGTTAATAAAGCATTTTCTTCATAGATGAGGCAAATACTAAAAGTATCATTAGTCTCATTTTAGAGGCGAGTCAAGTAAGGTTTCAAAAGTTTGTGTGTTGCCAAAGGTCAGATAATTTAAATGTGTCAGAAATGGGATTTTGAGTCTCCTGAGGTTGGCTCCTGCTCTTTTCACTACTTCTGATGCCAGCCCAAATAAACACCATTACTAATCAGTTGTCACTCCACTCACATCCATCCCCATCATAGATATATAGTATATTTCAAGGAAAAATCATAATCTATTAAGACTAAAACCAACTTTTTCAAGCTCATCTACTCCGTTTCAAAGTAAAAGAAGTCAAGACCTTCCCAAAGCCACATAACTAATTAGTGACAGCAGTGACTAGAACTTATATCTTTTGATTCCCCAGACATTGAGTTGAGGTGGATCTCCTGAAATGAATTACTCATCATCATACCTCCTCCACAAGGATTTTTAATTCAGAGTTTACCTTAGGGAAAAGAAGATTTCCTGTGGAAATTAAAAATGTAAAACATAGTATGTCCATGGAATCTATGCTGTCAAGATATATTGGATATATCTGTGTTCTGTTGGGTCAAACCTGCCAGAGTTGCTATACATGCTAACCATATACATGTGTCCAGATAAACATGGGCCCAAGTTTATTTTATCAACTGCTTCAGAAACACATAATTCAGAGACACGTAAATGAAAATACAATTTTTCTTTGGATCATTTTCTCCATTGCATGGGAATTTCATCAGAAAGAAAAATGGGAAATGATGACTCTAACCGGATTTGATGAGCATTTAAATGTTTCATTGCATTATCAAAGCCAACTGTAGTGTGAGATTAATATTCTGATTGCCACATTGATGAGGCAGGAGTTACATCAGATAATAATTTCCCCAAAATTGTTGGGGATCAGGCTTAATGGCAGGTGTTCAATGTTAACACTTTATCAAAAACTAAATTACTTCAAATTTCAATGTTCAAAGGACAGCTGACTTGGGAAAACATATTTTCAAATGTCTCTAACAATTGTAATCAATAAAAAGTCTGAAAGCAGAATCTCTGACATTTGGCTAAAGCCACAGATTATAGATGTGGTTATACTATCCCTCCCAAATAAAAAATATTGGTTCTTATTCTTTTTCCATAGTACATGAGGTGGTTCCTTTCCTAGTAGGGATGATTATTGTGAGCCTTCCAAATTCTCTGACCCCAGGGTCTCTGGCAAGAGTACAAAAAGATGATTTGCAGGAGAGTATGCTGTTTTCCTCTGTGATATGGTTTTGATAGGGAAGGGATATATTGCCTAGCCCTCATCTTGCATTAACATCCTCTTTTGGCTCTCTCAACTGTAAGCTTTATCTAAAACCATCTTGAAGCTATTTAAATTCATAGATGGCATCACCTCTCAGGATAATGAATTTTAAAAGTTTATTCCCTGATGTGTGAAATAGGGTGTTCTTTGATTTATCCTCCAATCTGTTTGTAGTTTCCATGAGGGATAACAGGAATGGATGATTCAAGTTCATACAAGGTCATATTTGTCACACCTTGTCCAGTCTGACCATTGTCATTGATGGACAGAGTCCAGCATTGGTGAATTCGGGCAGAAATCTTCAAGAAAGTTCACTCACAGGTAAGGTCCAGCATCATCACATATTTAAACAGAGGAAAGGAGGAGGAAAAAAAAGGAAGAAAAAAGGAGGAAAAAAAGGAGAAAAGGAGGAACAAAAGGAGGAAAGGAGGAATGGAGAAAAAGAGAGGGAGGGAGAAAGGAAAGGAAAGGAAAAGGAGCGAAGGAAGGAAAAAAGGAGGAATGGAGGGATGGAGAAAAGGAAAGAAAGGGAGGGAGAAAGAAAAGGGAGGAAAAAGAGGGAAGGAAGGAAGAAAAAGACAAGCCAAGGTTGGTCAATGGGACATGGGATCAAACCCAAGATAACCATGGTCCAAGGAGGCAAGGGAGAATCAAAGTCCAGAATCAGAGCTATCTATGAAGAACAGGAAGAAACGTAGAGTGTGAATGAATCAGAGTAATTCTCAACAATCCAAACCAAGTCCTTGCCAGCATTACCTTAATGCTGAACTCCAATTAGGGGTTCCCTCAACTGACCAGGTAGTGTTCTATGAGTACATACTTATTTTTATGACTTTACATGAATAAATAGCCATATGCTTCCACTGATTTTGGCTCAACTAAATGGCTTTTGTCCCCACTACCTTCATTGAACACCATAGTAATAATAATAAACTTCACTTATATAGTTCTCTAAGGTTTGCAAAACACTTTACAGATATTATTTCATTTGATCTTCACAGCATGTAGGAGATAAGGACTATTATTGCTTTCATTTTGTAGATGAGAAAATTAAGGCAGAGAGTTTATGTGTCTTGCTCAGGATCTATCAGCTAATCAACATTTGAAGCAAGATTTGAACTCAGGGTTTCCCTACTCCAGGTCTAGCATTGCACCAATTAGCTGTCTTGCCTTTGAAATAGACTATAGCTATTTTTAAGTGATCCAAGACAGGTGAAATGGGCTAATAATGAGTATTCTGGGCCTAAATAATAATTTGGAAATCAGTTGGTAATAGTACAGGGAACACAGGGTGAAAATATGCTTTCTTTAAAATGAGCAGACCAAATCCAAGCCATTGTCACTAAATTGATGAACTGAGTCACCCTGAAACTTTTTGTTTGTTTTGCAAGGCAATTGGGGTTAAATGATTTGCCCAGTGTTACACAGTTAAGTGTGAAGTATGTGAATCCGAATTTGAACTCAGATCCTTCTAACTTCAAGGCAAATACTTTATCCACTGTGCCATTTAGCTGCTCCCACATTGAGTCTTTTAACAGGAAATCAATTCATAACTATGTAAGAAGGAAGAATCTATAAAATATATTAAACAAGGAGCCACTGAGGCATGATTAGTCAAATAAGGATTAGGAAACATAAAACTCAGTGGTCATATATTGAGGGTGAAAAAGGTCATCAGGGTCTCCTCACTCCTTCATTTTAACAGATGAGGAATCTGAGCCCCAGAGAGACACAACTTTGTTCAAGATCACACAGATAAGTAGTAAGACTTGTAATTAAACCCAACATTCTTTTTTTTTCATCAGGTTTCTTCTGAGGAACTACAGATGCTGAATTGGAAACTCAGTATTATACTGAGAGCAACCATCTTTTGATGTTTAATTGTTTAAAATTAATTGTTTAAAAACAATTGCTACATCTGCATGGTGCTGGCAGACCAGAGTATTAGCTAACAGTAATTATATTCTTACTTACCCATTCATGACTTTACAGATTTTTATTGTATTTCCTCTCACCTTATCTCTCCAGACTCTCATTTGAGAACATCCTCATGCAGAAAGCAAGACCTCCTTCCTTCTGACCTTGGGACCTTCTTTTTTTCTCTCCCCATATAATTTTATTTATTTCATTAAATATTTTTCAATTGCATGTAAAGAAATTTTAGTGTTTTTTTTAAACTGAATTCCAAATTCTCTCTCCTTCCCTTCCCTCTCTCCCTCCTCCATGAGAAGGCAGATAATTTCATATACATGTGAAGTCTTGCAAAATATCTATATAAACCATCTTATAAAAAGAAAGAAAGACCAATAAAAATAAAGTTTAAAAAGTGCATATCCAGATTCCATCACTTCTTTCTCTGGAGGTAGAATTGTTATGACTATTTTTCTTATTCTCTCCCTCTTTATCTTTCTCTCAGAGTTAAGTGACTTGCCTAGAGTCACACAACCAGTAAATGTCCAAGTCAGGTCCTCCAGACTCCAAAGCTGGGGCTCTATCTACTCCACTACCTGGCTGCCTCTTATTATAAATGTTTCTTAATCAAAGTCTAACAGTCTTTATGCCCAAATGGGACTATAGGATCATACAGATCCAGCCCTGAAAGATAACTCAGAGACCATATCTAGCATATATTACGGATGAAGTAGCTGAGACTCAAGGAGTTGACTTACTCAAGGTGATGTCAGTGGTAAGAATCAGAAGTGAGACTTGAACCCAGATGCTCTGACTCAAGAATGAAGAGATTTCAGATAAATGTCTTTAAGGTCCAGGCGAAAAAGAGAGAGAACTGGGAATCAGGAGCAAGAAAACACCTCCTTCAGGAGGAACACTCCAGAGTTTAAAATTAGATTCAGGAGACATTCAAGCATCTTCCGTGTTTTATTTATTTGCTGATCTGTACCTAGTTCCACCCAGAAACTAGAACAAATTTAGATACCACCTGATAGCTCTTCAAATATTTAAAGACAGTTCTCTCTCTCCAAATCTTTTTTTCTCCAAGCTAAATATCCTCCAATTCCTACAGCTGACCTTCCTACTTGAGACCCTTCTCCATCGGTGATGATTTAATCATTCCTAAAATGTGGCACTTCTGAACAAAATTGGGTTCTGACCCAAGGTTCCATCACACAGTGGACCAGCATCACCTACTTCATCCTAAATGCATACTTCTCTTAAAATAGGCTAAGACTATGTTCACTTTCTTGGCTGGCATATCATGATTGAGCTTGAAGTCCTTGAAGGTTAATCAGATTTTTTTTTAGCTTTTTATTTTAAAACATTTGCATAGATAGTTTTCAACATTCATCTTGTGTTCCAAATTTTTTTCTCCCTCCCTTCTCTCCACTCCTCCCTTAAATAGTAAGTAATCCAATATATGTCAAACATCTGCAATTCTATACATATTTCCATAATTTTCATGCTGCACAAGAAAAATTAGATCAAAAAGGAAAAAAATGAGAAAGAAAACAAAAAGCAAGCAAACAACAATAACTATAAAAAGGATGGATGTGATCCACATTCAGTCTCCATTGATGGTACTCTCCATCCCAAGTCTGTTGGAATTGGTCTAAATCATCTCTTTGTTGAAGAGTCACATCCATTAGAATTTAATCAGATTTTTTTCAAACAAACTATACTCTAACCATGCTTCCTCCATCATGTACTTGTAAAGTTATTATTTTTAATTCAAAGGCAAGATTTTGCATTTATTCCTATTGGATTTTATCTTATTCAATATGGCTCAATGTTTAAGCTTGCTGAGGACTTTGTGGATAGAGACTATAGCATATTAGCTATCTCTCCTTTGTGTCATCTGTAAATCTGATAAGCATGACACTATGCCTTTATCTAAGGCATTAAGCAAAATGTTAAAACTACTCAGACTCAAACAGATTCCAGACCCAACCATTCTCAAACCCAAATAAATCACATTCATAGACAGGATTTGGAAATTATCAGCCCTCTTGATTTATTGAATCACTATCCTCACCATGAACATGGATAATTAAAAGTTAAATGTAATGTAATTTGGTAAGAATAATGAGAACAACACGAGTTATGCAAAGAGTTCAGAAAATTTCTGTCCATCAGCATCAGTTTGAATCTTGAAAAAAGGCTCTTTTTTTCATGAATGTAAAGCTATTTATCATTGTCTTCTAAATGACAAGGGAGAGAAAAGTTACCAGTAGATGTTGGAAGGGGAAAGAGTTGACAAGATAAAAATTTAGGAAAAGGGCAGTATCTTTCAAAAGGAAAAATGGGGAAAAATAAATAAATAAATAAAATAAAATAAAAAAAGGAAAAATGGGAATTAGACTATGTTTAAGAGTTCACCAATTATTATTCCAAGTATAATCTCAGCTTGACCACACATCCCACACCCTCCATTCTTTGCTTTTTTTGTACATAAAACTAATTTTATATTCCAGATTCACAAACATTCTTTGAGGCCCTAATCACTGTTTCAGCTTAGGAAACATGTTCAGAGCTTTTAATTTGTCTTCCCTGAAAAAAAAATTCTATGATTTGTTCATGTCCCTGAACTGGAATAGGCTATAGTCTTCATTATTTATTGGAGAAACCTGAGAAAAGGCCTGGAGTACATGAATATGTAATTCATCCAGGACCCAAACCCACTATGGATTTTTTTTTTAAATTGGAGAAATGAGATTTCTCAAAGAAAAATCTGAAGGTCAGTGAAGGACAAAGACAACGTGTATGACTATCTAGGCCAAATGAAATGGGGAGTTGATGTATTGTCAATTTAATTTGACACATGTAGATAGCTAATCTAAGACTTTGGAATAGAGATTAAGTCTGTGATTTCATTGGTAGAAGGAAGCCCCACATGAGGAAATTTCTTCATCCACAACAGACAATAGTGCTTTCTTTGCAACTTCTATGTAGCCTTAAATAGTTGCTAGGGACAATAGAGTTAAATGACTGGCCCAGGATCATACACTAGTATTTATTAGAGGAAACACTTGAAACCAGGTCTTCCTGGCTTTATCCATCCACTATATCATGATTCTTCAGCTGGAGAATATGGATGGAGGAGGAGAAACAGCTTTTCTTTTTTTCTTTTGCCTCAACTCATTCCTTTCATTGTTTAGACTTTAAAGTTTATGGAATGTTTTTAAAGTAAAGAAGGATCCCTTGGAGACGATCTATATTATGGTTCTTACAAACCACCAAGTAGTCTGTGGATAAAAATCCCTAAGTCGATGGACTTTTATGAGAAGTGGGGGCAAATCATATTTTTATTTTATCAGTATCTAATTGAAAACCATCATTTCCTATAAAGATTTAAAAATATGATTCAGACAAGGGGGCTATATGCTGCACTACACTATTTAAGGGGTCTGCAACATTTAAAAAAAGATTAAGAACCCCTGATCTAGTCACATCTCCCATTTTACAGATGGGGAAACTAAGGGCTTATTTTCCCCAAATCCCCATCCAAAGCTCTTTTTAGCTACAGATAAATTGTTATCTCAGAGAAAATAACGACTACAAATAACTAAGTTCTAAAATAAATAATGATTGCTAAAACTTGGGCAGCAACATAAGAAAATTGGATGCAAATAGAAACTTTTTCCATCTTTGATTTTTAAGTCTATGGGTCACATGAACTAAACTAATTGTACTGCTGCCACCTTTTGGTTCTGTTCATTATTAAATGTGACTCTCTGCAAAAAAACACCTGCTAGGTCCTTATGCTTTCACCTAACAATGCAATAAGGATAATTTCCCCCATGTGTTTATATCACTATCCATAACAGTTTGCCTGACTTTTCCCTCCCCACCTCCTGCAAGCCAACACGCTTTTGCAAGGACAGTGACCAGGAAAAATCAGATTTGTTTTTGGCAATATCTCAGACTATGTCTACACAGGGTTATTTGTCTCAAAAAAAAACAAAAAAAACAAAACCCTAAATAAAAACAACAAAATAAAACCAATTTGGCTGTTTGAAATGTCTCAAATCCAAGGAGGATCCACATTTGCCTTAGGGAATAGAGAAGAGCAGCTAGGTGGCCCAGTGGTTAGAGCGCCAGCCCTGAAGTTAGGAGGACCTGAGTTCAAATCAGATCTCAGACACTTAACACAGCCTAGCTGTGTGACCCTGGGCAAGTCACTTAACCCTAATTGCCTCAGGGGAAAAAAAAGAGAAGGGCTCAAAAAGTCACTGGATCATAGATTTTAAAATTCAAAGTATTGTTACCCTTCCTTCTATAAGAGGACAAAATGGCATCACTATGTTAGAAACAAGTTAGTGGGTCTAACTGTGGCTGATCAAACCAGCATGAGCCACAGGTCGGGCACAAATAGTCCCTATGAGCATTTGGGCAGATTCTCTAATTTTGCATATTTTGCGTTTCCTTTGGACTAATTCAATTCTGCTTTGCTCATAAAAGAGGACACGCCATACTGGAAGGTCCTGTGCCAGTGGCTCCCATGTCACACAATCAATTATCAAGTCCTTAAGAGAGCCCTTGAGTGTCCTTGTACCACTTTTCCTGACCTCGCCCTGTGTGAGTTCTCCATAAAACAGTCTTTTTGATAAGTATACATTTGGCATTCAAACATTGTGCTCAGCCCAAAGGATTGTGCTCTCTGCAGCAGAGTCTGCATGCTTGGCTGATTAGTTCAGGAAAGAGCCCTGGTATCTGGCATCTTATATGTCATATAGTTCAGAGCTTCTTCAACTTTTCCCACTTGTGACCCCTTTTTAACCAATAAATTTTTTCTGACCCTGGATATATTAGACATATAAAATAGGTATACAAATCAAACATTTACTGAAAATAAATCATAATTTCACAACACTCCCCTCTGCATTCGATTATACAATCCCATAAGGGGTGATGATTCATAGTTTAAGAAGCTTTGATATAGTTTATCCTCTCATATTATGGAGGAAGAATTGAAAATAAATCAATTTTGCAACTCCCACATTCAGTTACAAAACTCCATATAGAGTTTCACACTAGTTAAAGAATCTGGGCTTTTCATTACAATGCACTGCCTATAGTTAAAAATACAATTATTGCTTACCTTTTTTGGAAAAACATCATTACTCAACCTTTCATATAATGTATACCTAAGAACTTAGACAATTTACAAGAATATCATCAATACAAGAAAACATTAATCAATTAACAAATATTTATTAAGCACTTATCTATTGGGCTAAATGCTGGAGATGCAAAAACAGACAAAAGGCAATCAACCATCAAGGAACTGACAACCTAACAAGAGAAATATATGCAAACAATACATATATATACATATATACAAAGTAAGCTAAATACAGTACAATTAGAAAATAATTAAAAGAAAGAAAGCCCTGGGATTAAAAGGGGGTAAGGAAGGCTTCCTGGAGAAGATGGGACTTACAGGAATTCAGGGAGATCAGCAGTCACAGCAGAGAAAAACACAAACAAAAATCCAGAGGAAAACATATAGGTAGCCAGACACCATAAAATTATACTATATTGGTACAATGGTGTTTTTACCTGGCTCTTCCTCTCCTTCCTATCCTTAAAGTCTTCAGCCAAAATATAATGTCCAATTTAGGAATGCCAATTTTGCAGTCTGAGCCTTCCCTTATATCTACTCCCTGGAAGTGAATAGATAAACTTTCTCACACGAGAAAGTTGGTGATCTAATTAGAGTAAATGGCAACAGCCCCTGAAGTCACATCCTCAAGCTCAACTGTGTTCCCTGATTTTTATAATTTATTTCAACTAGTTTTATTGGCTTCATATAGACACTGTCACGTTCAAAGAGCATGAAAAGTTTCATTTTTTGGTGTGCCTCAAACTAAATCAATTTAATAGAAAACCTTTCTGTCTGGCAATGTGAGTACTTCTATCATTGGGGAAAATGTTTATCAAAGAAAACCTGTGATCTGTGAAAATGTTCTTGTGTGTCTTGGTCTTATTGAGGAAAAGTTATTGCTTAGAACAGAGATGGATAATTATGTCTGAAATAAATGAACTAAGATAAAGCCAAGGAAATATTGTAGGAATTTATAGTGTGCCATAGCAATTTAGTCCCTAAGGCCATAAACATTACAAACCATATTCATTGAGGCATGGTGAGCATCCTCTCAACATATTTCACTTAATGTATTGACAGTGGCATGAAACTTGGAAATATGAAGGCTTACCAGCTTAAATCTATCTCTGTTTAGAATATTATTCTTTCATTTTTTAAATTAAAAATTATCATTTATGTGCCTATTTCTGCCTACAAACATTCTGACATTTAAGATTCATCATTACTTCTGCATGACTTCTTAACAGTTAATGTACCCCACTATCTTCAGTTTTCAAATAACCAGAGCCACACAATAAACTTCCTTCCGAAAAGTTATAATCATGCAGCTCTTGTGTCAGTCATTTATTATATGAAGAACCCAGGTACATTTCAAGGGATTTTGTCACTGTTTTTGGCTTGTAACTAGAAAATCTGGAACAATTTTCAATTATTATGTATGTAATATTGGATAGGAAAAATTTACCAAAAGAAAAAGAATAGAGAGGGGGGAAAAGAAATCAATTCATCGAGTTGTCATGAGGTCAAAGATATATGTAAATTTCCAGTCACTTACCAGTCCCAGGTTTGAGAGGAGCCCTCACACTCACAATTCCTGTCTTCAACTTTTACACTCTCCTAATTAGAAATGGGGATGTAGTCACCTATTTTTCCTTTCTTCAGATTCCTAACTCTTTGAAACTTTTCCTGGCCCCATAATCCATGTAGTTTCTTTAAAAAGATAATAATAAACCTCTAGGATTCTCCAATCTTTTTCCAAATATCTTTTTCCACCATGCAAAGTGAAAACAAAATGTATAGAGTTCTCCTTCATTAGGTCGTGGTCTCCCCCTACCCCACTCCTTTCCCCAAGTTTTTCTTTCTAAAATTCTAAGGACACAGAGAAATAATTTCAATGAATAGAGCAAGAGGAAGCTATTTTAAAAGACCAATGTGGATGTACAAATAACTCATTTATCCTTTTCTACTGACTCATTAGTTCATCCATCAACTTAGATTTTGAAAAAAAAAAGGAAAAAGAAAATGAAGAGAGAAAAAAGGAGAAAGAGAGAGAAAGGAAGGGAGGAAGAGACAGAGACACAGAGAGAAAGAAAGAAAGAAAGAAAGAAAGAAAGAAAGAAAGAAAGAAAGA
>JAJPUD010000737.1:272475-304129 GCA_023553655.1 Myrmecobius fasciatus | reverse complement strand
AAGAAAGAAAGAAAGAAAGAAAGAAAGAAAGAAAGAAAGAAAGAAAGGGAGGGAGGGAGGGAGGAAGGAAGGAAGGAAGGAAGGAAGGAAGGAAGGAAGGAAGGAAGGAAGGAAGGAAGGAAGGAAGGAAGGAAGGAAGGAAGAAAGAGAAAGAAAGAAAGAAAGAAAGAAAGAAAGAAAGAAAGAAAGAAAGAAAGAAAGAAAGAAAGGAAGAAAGAAAGAAAGAAAGAAAGAAAAAAGAAAAAAAGAAAGAAAGAAAGAAAGAAAGAAAGAAAGAAAGAAAGAAAGAGAAAGAAAGAAAGAAAGGAAGGAAGGAAGGAAGAAAGAGAAAGGAAGGAAAAAGGAAAGAAAGAAAGGAAGGAAGGAAGGAAGAAGGAAGGAAGGAAGGAAGACATTCAGAAACAGAATAAAGGACAGATAGCAAAGTATAAAAGTGGATGTGGTTATATGTGACTAATGTTCACAATACAACCATGATGTAGAAAGCAGCTACATGATACATTGGATAGAATGCTGGGTCCAGAGTTAAGAAGATCTAAGTTCAAATCTCAGATACCTTATGAATATTATGGAATATTATTGCTCTGTAAGAAACGACCAGCAGGACGATTTCAGAGAGGCCTGGAGGGACTTGCATGAACTGATGCTGAGTGAAACGAGCAGAACCAGGAGATCATCATACACGGCAACAACAGTATTACAGGATGATCAATTCTGATGGACATGGCTCTCTGTAACAAAGAATTGTCTCAAACCAGTTCCAATTATTCAATGAAGAAAACCATATACACCCAGAGAGAGGGATATGAAATACGGACCACAACGTAACATTTTCATGATCTTTATTGACATTTGCTTGCATTGTGTTGCCTTTCTCTGATTCTTTTTTTTTTTCTTGTAGATAGGATTTTTCTTGCATAACTTCTCAAGCATTTCAACATTATTAACATGTAGTGGACTTCCTGCCATCTAGGGGAGGGGAGGGGACTGGGGGTAAAATTTGTAATGGAAAGCTTTGTAAGGATCAAAGTTGGGAAACTACCCATATACATGTCATACAAATAAAAAGCTTTAATAAAAAAAAATCTCAGATACTTACTAGCTGTGTGACTCTGAACAAGTCACTTAAGCTCTGTTTCCTCCCTGTAAAAATGGGGATAATAATATCACCTAGGATATAATAAGTGTATATAAATATTTGCTGTTACTATTATATGGAAAGAATTTTTTAAAAAACCAAACTATAATATGTCTAATCTTGTCCCTGAAGTAGAAGCTCCAGAGTAGAACATAGCATATACTATTAGATTCAGTTAATGTTTCATTCTTTCTGGACTGACTTCTTAAAAATCTCTTTTTTAGTTCCTTATTACAAGGAATGACTCTCTGGAGAGGGGCCCTTTGGGAAATAAGGATAATGTAAATGCAAAATATTTCAATAAAAATCAAATTCATAGAAAAAAATATATGTTGGACTAGAGGGAAAGAGATTGGTGTTGGGTGTGCTTAAGTTTAGAATGAGGTAAGGCTAGTGAATAAAGGAAAAGACAACAAAAGATGGTGTTTTAAAAACTATATTACAGGGGGGGAAGGATAATCAAAGGAGGGAGAAGAGCACTGAATATTTGCTGACAATAAATGGTAATGAGGAAACTGAAATGTTCAACTCTAATTTTGCTTTTATTTTCTTACAAGAGAACTGGAAAATTCAAGATAAAAATGCACCTAGCTATACTTAATGAGTTCTAAATGACCAGCCTTAAATGGACTACTTCTAAGGTAGAGAAGGGATTGCCAGATAGGAAACACTTAAGAATTGATCACTGTGTAAGGATGGGGACCCCTACCTTATACCTTAACTAGGTAAGAACTTGTCTCAATCAATCACTCATAGGCCTTAGATAAAGTTTTAAAATACCTTCAAAATGAATTAACATCAGGAGTGTTCAGGTAGACTAGGAAATTATCAAATGAGTGTCTAAAGTGGAAAATCTGATCTGAGAAAATTCCTAATAAAAGGTCAGGTTTTCCCCCATTTCTTATCCTAGAGCCTGTCTTTCTAAAGTTACCATGATATAGTGGACAGTTTCATTATCTAAATGCAAAATTTAGCCTTAGGCACAAAAAGACCAGGAGTAAGAGATATACAAATAAAAAATTAAGCAAAGAACCCAACTTCTACCTAAATATTAAGAAATTTTGTAATTGGGGAATCAGAGCAAGCAAGACTAAATTTATAATTCTTGCTTTACATAAACTTCCTGAAGCCAAAGAAAGAGATCAACGTCCTTCTTTGTTTAAAATGTGGTCATTATGATGACAAGGCATTACAAATGCAATTAGCATCTACAATTCCGGAGGACCAATGATGAAGTGTGCTATCTACTTTCTGACAGGCGACGGTTTCAAGATGCAGAATGAGACATATTTTTGGACATGGCCAACATGGGAATTTGTTTGCTGCATATTTGTTTCAAGGATTTTATTTGATTATTTTTTTTGATGGGGAAGGGAAATGGGAGGGAGAGGAACACTGCAAATAAGATTCTTCCCTCACCTCCAAAGAAAAAAGCAGAAGGAAGAACAGAAGGAGTCATAGACAAGTAGAACAGCTTTTAAAATTACATGTTGAATTTGCTATGTTTTTTTTCTAAAGAAAAATAAAATTTTCAAGAGAGATTCACAGTTCCATGTATTTTCCTCTCCTTCTGTTTCACATGTATATATATATATAATGTTTATTTTATTTGTCGTTAAATTCAGAATAAAAAGAAAGTAAAATGCAAAAAGAATGGAAGAGACGGCCAAATGTTATAAGAATTAAATCCATATACCAATCATTTTCCTGTGCATAAAATATTGTATCTTAAGTCAATCACCTCAACCTCAGGAAGTAGATAACCTAATTTATCATCAGTCAATTTGAATCAAGATTGGTTATTGCATTAACCAGAGTTCTTTAGTCATTCAAAGTTGTATGTATTTACAATATACTGTTGGTATATAATAGTTCTCCTGGTTCTGCTTACTTCACTCTGTATCAATTCAGTCCTCCCAATTTTTTCATTCATTATTTTTAGGCACAATAGAGGGCTATCTCCAGTCATTCTGAACTGTATCTATATTGGACCCAGATGGCTCTAGAGGAGAAGGTGAGGCTGGTGACTTTGCACAATCCACCAGAACTTAAATCCACTTTACTTGCTTGTCATGGCATTCCCTACCTGATGTCACGAAGAATAATTAACAAGCTCTGTGAATAGAATTGCCTCACTGTGGACCCAAATGGAACTAGTTAGTTGGGCACACAGCTTCCTTCCTTCCTTCCTTCCTTCCTTCCTTCCTTCCTTCCTTCCTTCCTTCCTTCCTTCCTTCCTTTCTTTCTTTCCTTCTTTCTTTCCTTCCTTCCTTCCTTCTTCCTTCTTTCCATCCTTCCTTCCTTCTTCCTTCTTTCCATCCTTCCTTCCTTCTTCCTTCCTTCCTTTTTTCTTTCTTCTTTCCTTCCTTCCTTTCTTCCCTCTTTCCTTCCTTCCTTCTTCCTTCCTTCCTTTTTTCCTTCCTGTCCTCCCTCCCTTCCTTTTCTTCTGACCACATAGGGTATAATACACTTATCTGAAGATGGTTCTGTCCAAAGGAATATAATTTTTTTTTTATCACTGAAACCTCCCAAGATATGTTGGAATTTCTTTCTTAAGGGTCAATCCTTAAATCCAAATCACTCTGGCTCTCATTGACTGACGCCAATAGATTCTAATACAAGCCATAATTGGTTATTCTTTGGACCCTGATTGGGTCAGAGTGACCATAAATAGCCATTGTTTCTCTTTTGCCCAGAAAACTAGAGGATCTATTATTATTAAGAAAATTTATTATTATATAAAAGAGGCCTTGCTTTACCTCAATTCTCATTTAGCCTTTATCACTGAGTTTATCACATTGCTTCAATCAAACTGAGATCTGTTAAAGACCTCAGCTTAAAAAGCCCAAGGTCTCCCACTCCATCCAGGGCCATCTCCAGTCATCCTGATCTATATCTGGCCAATGAACCCACATGGCTCTGGGGGAAAGTAAGGCTGGCGACTTTGTACAATCCACCCTGATTTAAATACCCCATGGCATAACCTCCCTAATGTCAAGGTCCTCTTCGAGAATAAAGGACAGCCAACAACAGCAAGTACAATAGTTAAAGAGATGAGTTCTTTTTTTAATGTTTTTGCCAAGTACGTGTAAAAACTTTTAAATCTTCATTTTAACAATTTTGAGTTCCAAATTTTTCCCACCCACCCATCCACCCACAATTGAGAAGGCAAGCAATTTAATAAAGCTTATACATGTGCAATCATGCAAAACATATATCCATATTAATTATGTTGTAAAAGAAAAGACAAAAACAAAAACAAAAAAAAAATAAAGAAGGTTCAAAAAATCTGTATGCTTCACTCTGCATTCAGATTCCATCATTTCTTTCTCTGCAGGTTGATAACATTTTTCATCACAGGTCCTTCAGAATTGTCAGATATTTGTATTGCTAAGAATAACTAAGTCATTCACAGTTGATGATCACACAGCATTACTGTTATTATGTACACTGTTCTCCTGCTTCTGCTCAATTCACTTTGCAAGTTTTTCTAAAAACACCCTACTCAAAAAAATAAATCCTTAACAAAGAAATAAAGGCAATTACAAAAGAAAACAAAATTTTGATTATAGGAAACTGAACAGCTTTTGAACAAACAAAATTCACCTAGCATAAGAAGGGAAGCAGTCAAATGAGAAGAGGAAAGCTTTGTATCAAAAATTTGAAGAAATAAAGACAACTAACAGAAATATATGACTAAAACTATTATCCAGTAGATAAGTGGTTAAAGGATATAAACAGGAGCAGCTAGATGGTGCAGTAGAGTGCCAGCCCTGAGGTCAGTAGGATCTGAGTTCAAATCTGGACTCCAATACTTAATACTTGTATGACCCTGCACAAGTTACTTAACCCCACTTGCCTTATTAAAAAATTTTAGGATATGAACAAGCAATTCTCAAAGAAGAATTATAAATTATTAATAACTATATGAAAAATATTCTAAATTAATAACAATAAGAGAAACTCAAATCACAGTTTCATCTCACACCCAGCAAATTAGGAAAGAAAAGAAAATGTGGGAATACAAGATATTCCAAAAGTCTAAGTATAATTTTAAGCTATATAGATAAATTTTCAATCATTGATTCCCATTATTTCTGATTCTTTCTTGTGACTATTCTACTAATCTATTTTTCTGTGTTTTTAACCAAAATAAAATGTTTTTGATATATGCTAATTTATAATATATTTAAGCTCTAGAATCTATTATAGCTTAAGTTATACAGCTTAAAACTTCATAAAGGCTTTGGAATACCCTGTATTGTTGCAGAGGTTATGGAAAAATTGTCATACTAATGCATTGTTAGTGGAAGCATGAATTAATTCAACTATTCTGGAAAGAAATATAGATTTAAGTAAAGTGGCTAAAATGTCTATAGCCTATGACATGGAGATTCCATTGCTTAGCATATAGCTCATCTTTAATAAAAGGGAAGGCTCCATATACTCCAAAATATTTAGAGTAGCATAAATATTTTTGAAGCAACAAAGACTGGGGGGAGGGAAAATAGAGGCCTGTTGACTTGGTATGGCTAAACAAACTGTGGTATAAGAATGTAATGGAATAATACTGTGCTTAAGAAATGATGGCTATGATCAAGCAAGAACTGAAATAAAACAAAGTAAGCAGGGCCAGGAAAACAAGATACACAATGACTGTTGTGTAAAGGGAAAGAAGAGCAACCAGAAAAAAATTAATATTGCAAATTTACAACCAAAAAAATTTGCTCCCAAAGAATAGACATGAGAAAATACCCCAACAATTCTTTTCAAGAGATGGATGTGCTCCATAGTTATGAAACATTGCATTTCAGATTATTAAATGTTTTAGATTTTTAAAATATATCATTCAGTTTTGCTGATTTTTCTTTTCATTTCTATTTTCTTTTTTTTTTTTTAAATTTCCTTGTTATAAGGCTAGCTCTCTGGATAGAAGAAACAGAAGGATGTGGAGAATATCAAGTGATATAAAAAGCCAAAAGATATAAATAAAAATTGGTTTGAAATATAAGTTCAAAAAAACCCCAGAGATGTAGGACTCCCCCAAAAGAATTAAGCACTTGAGATTGATTGTTCAGATACCTAAAATATCAAGCAAGTTGGTATGCAGTCCATAAGAACAAGCAGTGTGAATACACATCACAATAAAGAAAGCTTCTATATCTGCTTCAAAATAAGGGGAACAAAATTGGATGAGTTTACATATTGTGTTTGGTAAAATATTAGGTACCAATATTCTAAGGATACAACATCCATACTGCTTTTTTGGCTTCTGTGTGCAAAATAGACACAGTAATATAAGAAACTTCAGTATGTAAACAGTCCACTGGGGAAAAGTTATCTCCAAGAAAAGTGACCATCCAAATACAATATAAAGCAAAAGAAAAAAATGATAATTTTCCCTAAAATACTAGGGCAATGCAGAATCTCTTTCCTCAATGCTTTAGTACTTTCACATCTGTGGAAGAACTAACTCCACTGGTGCAAATTATAGCCCAGCTATACCTTATCCCATTTGATTCTTCCCTATATCTTTCTACAAATCATCCATAGAGAAGCTAGCTATTCAGTCAACAAGAGCCTGTCTCCTAGTTTTCTCAATTATTTTTGAATTCTAGTTTACCAAGGTTAATTATCCATTCTCTTTCACCTGTCCTTCATGCCTGTTCCAATAATTACTTGGTCATACAGGTCCTTGATAGTTTCTTTTACATGATTTCTTATGAGCATATAGAAAATGCCTAATTTTTCATTCATTCATTCATGAAAAAAAATCAGCATTAGCAATAAATGGCAGCCTATTTTTTCCCCTTGCCCTTTAAACTACTATGGATCATCTATATTTTTATTCTTTCACATAAAAAGAGAAAAAAAAATCTAAGAGATTATCAACCTTGCCCATAGTCTCTGCACCATACAAAAAAGGAAAGCCATCTGCTCCCCAGGAGTAGCAGTTAGAAAAAAAGAACACTTCTGGTGTAATGAAAAGAATTATGCTACATCATAGCCTTTTTGGATTGCAGGGGTATGATGCCCTTGGCAGGTTCCAATTAGCTCTTGCAGAACCTAAGACTTCCAAAAAGAGGAGGTCTCTAGGGAGATTCTTTAAGTGTGTCTTGCAGAATTTGGATGAGGAGACTGGAATTAAACCTCTAACTTTTAACATCCCCTCTCCCAATTCAGACATTAGTGCCTATTTCAGGGACTTCCTCTTTATGGCAGGAAGACCATATTTCTTCACCATTCATTCAGCAAATATTTCTGCAGCCAAATGTTCACAAACATATTCCACTTAAACTCTAACCTTTCTCCTTTCACCTTTCTCTCTTCCTAAATCCATCACTCCTGACAATTCCTGCCCAGACTACTGGCATCTCTGACCCCTAGGGACCCTTTTTAAGTTAAAGACATTTGTTCCCACTCTGGGAAAACAAGACTCTAAGCTTTGCCTGAGCAGGAAGGAGTCATGGAAAACATGGGCCAAAAAGCAGTCAGAATCAATAGCCAAAAGAACGTAGGGAAGCTAGAACACGAACATAAAGCAACAGTCACATGCTCATTTTGGGTAAGGGAGCCTTCATATATTGTGAGTAAAGAAAAAGTTAGGAAGGGCCTGCAAAATGAAGTCCTTGTACCTTCTCAGGGTGAACTGCAACAAGATGAAGAGCATCCGTGCTCTTCATTTTGGAAAGATCTAGTGGTTTTGTATTTTTTCCTATAGGAAAGTTGCACCTCAGGAAAATATGGTATGATACACTGATGAAGCTAGGTTACAACCTAAAATCAAATCAGAGGGGCTCTTGGGACCCCATTACATAGCCTATGGATCTCGGTACCCGGGTTAACAAACATTACAGCTATGTGTCCTAGGGCTCAGAAAGCACACTTAGCAAAGTCCTGTGAGGCAGTCAGTACTAGCCCTTTTTTTTTGTCAGACCTGCGATGCTGTCATGTGGGGGATTTCCAATGTGGAAAGTCCTTCTACACTTCAGACCATCTTGAACTTTGAAAGTTGGGAGGAGGGTTGGATTGAAAGGTTAAATGACATGCATCAGAGGCAAGAGTTGAACATTCATTTTCCCTAGCCATGCTACCTCTTTGTACTGTGCTGATAAACCATTTTTTACAGATAGAGGAGACAAAAACTGGAGAAATTCAGAAGCAGCATTGATCTAGCCCATCAAGCAATTCCATTTGTACTGCACATATTATAGGAAAAGCTATTTAGTAAACACTGGAAAAATATGAGAGATAGAGCAATGCTCTGTACCAGACAATTCCAAAGGCCCCTTTTGTCTCTAATATGGTATTTCATATCTATGAAAAAGAAAAAAGTCTCTTTGCTGAGGAGCTGATAATATGGAGTAAGACAAAATAAAAGAAAGCTAATAATCATAACTAATCCTTACATAATACTTAGTAGATGCCAGAAACTATAAATATTAAGTATTTTACAATTATTAACTGATTTAATCCTTACAAGAATTCTTAGACATAGGTGCTGTAATTATCTCCATTTTATAGATAAGGAAACAGAGGCAAATATGGATTGAATGATTTGCCCAGGATCACATAGCTAGTAAGTGCCTGAGACAGGATTTAAATTCAATCTTTCTCGCTCTGGGCTTGGTCCTCTATTTACTATGCTACTAGTATAACAAAAAAAGAGTGCATGGAAAGAAAATCAGAAAAATGAAAAAATAGTCTGCCACACACTGCTCTCTCCCTTTTCTGTTCTTCCAGCTCATTTGCAACTTATACAGTTAGCCCTTATTACAAGCTATGATCTCACACTGCTTTTAGTCTTTAATGTACAGATGTTTACACCATATGCAGCTCTTATCAAATACATTCTCTTGCTGCTGGTGCTTGGGACATTCAAATATGCTACATTTGGCCAGTGGGATAACCCCGCTGAGGCATTTGCCAACAGACACACAAACTGACCAGCCAAGGCCTTCCCCTGGAAATCTCATCTGACTGGTTACCCTTACCCTGATAAGGGCAATTCCACAGGCATGGGCTGAATGTGTCGACAGTGTTAAACTGCAGCTTCTGAAAACCCCAGTGGGGTATTACCCTGCACTGCTCAGCTCCACACTAGCTCGGTGAGACCATTAAAACATGCATCTCACACAACGTTTGATGCTCTGTTCTCCGATCCCCAATGGTCTGAAATCAACTCTATCTAAAGAGATACATAGAGTGTGTAAGGAGGACTGGACACTAAGCCCAGTGCTGAAATCTAGTCCTTAAGAGAGCACCCAAAGAGCCATGCAATTCCCTATGTGGACGAGGCTGGGTTACCTGCTTTCTGGAAAGTGTGATGGTGTAAAATATAATAATGTAATATAATGGAAGTGTCTAGCTCCCCAACATGACATATGTGCACATGTTTTTAACTGGCTCCCATCTTCTAACCTTATGATAAAGAAAAGCCTTTTATGGACCTGGAACTGGGTTACATTCAAAGAAGCCAGGACTATGTTCCTGGTCCAGGTTCCAGTCAGATTTGCAGATATTGGATGATGAGAATGGACGAGTGAGGGCCTCTGAGTGAGGGATTAGGAGTGGGACTTTTCATCCAAAGCCAAAAGTGCATGGTTCTGCTATTGTTTTTGGCTATATTATAATCTATGCTTTCCTGCTTTTAAATGAAGAAAATTGGGGAAGGCTACAATCTTTTAAGTTTTAAAGGGTCAGGAGAGTGAGCCACCAGGAGATGTGAGAGCAGAGTTCATGCCAAGGGTTAAGGCCATCCAGTCTTAGGGTGCCTCAAGAAGAACCCAAGAAATGACCTTCAGAACTCAGCCCAGCAACAGCTGAAATGTAGACTTATGCAACAACTTATGCCATATTTGGACACACACTTGGTAGAACCAATGCTATATAAAAAGTGCATTCATAGGAGTTCCCTCTCCTGAGAGATTGAAGTGGGGTAGGGAAGAGAGTGTGCCATATAGGTGTTAAGGGAAGTGTTTTATCTTTAAAATAAACATTCCTTTATTTTTTTTTTAAAAAAAAGCAATTAATTGCTGCCCATTGGTAATATGAAACTAGAAAATCAGACAGGTTTCCTTGTCAGAATGAGAACCTAAGGCTGCTTCCAAACGTCTTAAACCCCAAATTTCTTAAACTTAAGCTTTTCAAACTATGGGTCACGACCCCACATGAGGTCTTGTAACTGAATGTGGGGGTTGCAAAAAATTATGATTTATTATCAGCAAATGTTTCATTTTTATACCTATTTTACATACTTACATGCCCAAGTCATGTAAAAATTTTCTAGGTAAGAAGGTTCAAGAGTGGCAAGAGTTTAAGAAGCTCTTGTCTAAAATGTCTGTTACACAGTCATTCTGCAAATATCAGCGTCCAAAAGAGAAGCTTTCAGCTTACTCTGAGAGCATTTCCTTCCCAACTGGGGACCATACTCATGATTCTGATAGCTTCTCAACACTCAACACTACATGAACAGTATACTGATTTTTTACAATGAAAATACATAACACATGTGTATGTATAAATATGTATTGCATATATTTCTATGGCATGTAATGCTATTTATTGTGCATGTGTGTATACATGTGCACTGTTATGTGTGTATACATGTGCACTGTTATGTGTGTATGTGCATGTGACCATATATGTGCGTGCATACATACTACACTGTGTGCATGTGTGCATGGGTATATAGAGATATCTACATGAACAAATGTATGTAATTTGTGTCATACACACATGCTTGAATTGTGTAATGCAATGCATGTCTTGCATGCCTTGCATGGGTATACATGTGTCTGAAAATGTGCTGCATGCCTATGCATATATGTAACATTCATTGCTTGCATGCGTGTGTACATGTAAGCATGCATGTGTGAACATATAGTTATACATATACATGCAAGTGCACATATATTTAAACAGTGATTTCACTACTGTTGGAATCTTCAAGTGAAGAACTTCCCTTACCATGGCAAAATCAAACTTTTTCTACAACTTTTGGCCTGAGACACTGAAAAGTTAAGTTTCACAAAGTCCCCCCAGTTATATTAAAGGCAAGACTTGAACTCAGATTTTTCTGACTCCAGGAAATCACAGGGTCATAGATTTACAGTTGGATGGGAATCTAAGGGCAATCAAGTCCAACACTCATTTTTACAGAGGAAGAAACCAAAATTGACTCCCTTCTCTCAAAGTCCAATCCATTTATAATGCATTAATTTTATTTATAGTGGTTAAGTGACTTGCCCAGGGTCGCATAGGTAGTAAATATCTGAAGCAAGATTTGATCCCAGGTCTTTCTGACTGCAAATTAGTCTTCCACCCCCTATCCAATACTGTGATCTTATTTATTCATTTATTTATTTGTGTGTATTATGTGTATATAAAATATATATAGTTCAACATTTGTCTGTGTCTATATACCTATGTGTATAAGTACATATATGTATATATCTATATTTATGTATATATACATTGGGATGCACATATATTTTATGTACATGTGAATCTTTCTATATATAGAAAATTTTCAGATCTCTTATCAATATTTTAAGATTTTTTTTGCTGCTTTCAACGTAACAAACCTAAATAAGTTAACAAATCAAGATATATGCCAACTAGACAGTGTCCTTCTTATGGACCAGGACTACAGATTACACTTTTTTTTGGTAATACCATAGAAAATA
The DNA here is from genome assembly GCA_023553655.1 of Myrmecobius fasciatus. Lineage (NCBI taxonomy): Eukaryota > Metazoa > Chordata > Mammalia > Dasyuromorphia > Myrmecobiidae > Myrmecobius > Myrmecobius fasciatus. The sequence goes on along the minus strand of JAJPUD010000737.1, from coordinate 292,303 downwards.
GCACATACAAAATGCCAGATATTCAGCTGACTTTGAAAAAGCTAGAAGGAACAAGAATGATGAGACTTAAAATTATATATCACCAACCCAATTCTATCCACTTTGATTCAATTCATTTCTTCTTTTTAGTCCTCTTGTCTTCTCAGCTAAGTGATCATTCTCTGAGAGGAGGAAATCCTGCCTTTTCCTAGAGACTAAACCCAAATAAGGAAAATATCCTTCTTCTTTATGAAATGACTGGCAGGGGTGAAGCTGAAGAAGACAAAGCAATTGTTTTCAGCACTGTTCTTTTTAAACATCCCCATTTGCCAAGCTAATGCATGACAATCTGCTGGGTGATCTCTTACTTGCCTCCTGAGTGGAGGTCCATTGACTCTGGCTGCAGGAGAGAATGTCAAAGACATCTCAGACTCAGTAGTTACACGAGTTTCAAGTCTAGGTCTTCAATGGAGCACTTTAAAATTATAACTAAGAATAGACATACATGCTGGGTTTTGTCTTCCTCCTTCCACCCTAGAAAACTACAAATATAGAACAATTTCTTCAAGAAACAAACAATTTGAAATGAAACCCCTTCTGAGTTTCACCTCACCAAAACAAGGTATGTTTCAAAGCCACTGCACCATGAATTAAAATATGGAGGAAATTAATTCACTAATTAATGAACCATATAATTGTCTCAGTCTTTATCTGAAGCATTCTCTTTCTCTCTCACCCTGTCTCTCTGTCTCTCTCTCATTCTTTCTTTTTCTTTCCCTCTGTCTCTCTCTGTTTCTCTCTCCCCTTCTCTCACTCTTTTTCTGTCTCTTCCCTTCTCTCTCTCTCTCTCTCTCTCTCTCTCTCTGCCTCTCTCTCTCTCTGCCTCTCTCCCTCTCTCTCTGTCTCTCTCTGTCTCTGTTTGTCTCCATCTCTCTCCATCTCTCTCCGTCTCTCTCTCTTTCTCTGTCTCTCCTCCTCTCTCTCTGTCTCTGTCTCTGTGTCTCCTCTCTCTCTCTCTCTCCCTCCCTCTCTCTCTCTCTCTCTCTCTCTCTCTCTCTCTCTCTCTCTCTGTCTGTCTGTCTCTGTCTGTCTGTCTGTCTGTCTCTCTGTCTCTCTCTCTGTTTCTCTCTCTCTCTCTCTGTCTCTCTCCTGCTGTGTATAAGTAAGGAAACTCAATCCAGCCTTCTAAGACTTTAGTCCCTAGAGCAGCTAAAAATCAGATTAGAACAGTTTGAAACATCAGCGATTAGAGCCCTGTTAATTATTATCATTAACATAACAATCAGAATGTGAAATCTTGAAGATAAAAATTCTCAGGAAGTTTAAATGAAAAGAAATTCAGCAAACTTGCATAATATTGGCCCTCACCAAAGAATATCACCGCTGCAATCACCTTCTTTGAGGGTCTCTTACTGGAGAATCCCTTCTATAGGAGACAGCTTAGGTGGTACAGTGGATTTAATACATTATATATAGAATTAGGAAGATGAAAGTTCAAATTTGTCCTCAGATGCTTAACCAGCTATGTGACTCCAGGCAATATCACAGCCTCTGTATGCTTCAATTTCCTCACCTGTGAAATGAGGAAAATATATACTATTATCAAGATCATACATGTAAGAGAACATTAGCAAACTTTGAATGTTAGGGTTGTTATTAGGAGGAGGGAAGTTCTGATTGACACGCTTCAAGGCTTTACTGGTGTTATACTTAATTTGACACTGCTGACCACCTTTTCTTCTGAAAACTCTCTTCTCTCTGGGTTTTAGTGTTTCTCCACCTGTAAAACCTGGAGTATAATATTATCTCTACCAATCCAATAAGGCGGTCATGAGGAAAAATCACTTTGGAAACTTTAAAGTGCTATCTAAATGTATTGTATTGGTCACTGTGTAAGGCAGAGAAAGAGAGAGACATACACACACACACACACACACACACACACACACAGAAGAGAGAGAGACAGAGAGACAGAGACAGATAAAGAGAGAGACAGAGACAGACACAGACACAAAGACAAAGACAGAGACAGAGAGACAGAGAAAGAGACAGAGACAAAGAGACAGAGACAGAGAGAAAAACAGAGACAGAGAGACAGAAAGAGACAGAGAGGAGGAGAGACAGAAAGACAGAGAGAGAGGCAGAGAGACAGAGACAAAGACAGAGACAGAGAGAGACAGAAAGGAGAGACAGAGACAGAGATAGAGACAGAAAGTAGAGACAGAGAGACAAAAAGACAGAGAGAGAGAGAGAGAAAGACAGAGACAGAGACAGAGAGGAAGAGACAGACAGAGAGATGGAGATAGATAAAAAGAGATAGAGACAAAAAGACAGAGAAAGACAGAAACAGACTCAGAGACAGCCAGACAGACAGAAATCTCTTGTTTTTTCTTGTGAAACAACCAGAAGGCCAGTATTAATGAATCAAAGGGCATATATAGAGGAGGAAGGTATAAGAAGACTAGAAAGATAAAAAGGGATCAAATTATGAATGGCTTAGAATGCCAAACAGAGCATTTTGTAAGAGCTGTGGAAGGAATAGTCCCAGAAAACAGAATCATTAAAGACTTTTCCCACCTCCCAATCCTGCATCTCCTGACCTGAAAGTACCTAGGACATTGGATTCTGTGGAAGATTTATATAGGAAAAATTGAGCAAGAACCACAGGATGAGAAAGCATGGAAGAATTTTGATCTGCTTCATTCAGTTGGCAGAAAGTTTATATTATAAATCTTTCACAGTATAAAAGTATAACATTTCTTTGTTTTCCTCTACCCCATCTGCATGCTCAGTCTGCACTACAAGTAAGTGGATGGAAATTTGGGGAGGGGAGGCAGAAATGTGCTTGCAGAAATGAGAACCCTGGGATTATCATAGCTAAGAGAAAGCAGTCAAATAGACAGAATACACAAATCAGATTTACTTATATAGCCCTTTAAGGTTTATTGAACACTTTTTTCACAATTCGAGGTGTAGTACCTACCAACATAGAGATTTTTATGTGAAAAAGTAGATTCCAAAATAAATTAGATGATCTTGCCCAAGGTGATATGGCAGGTAAGTCAGAATTTGAATTAGGGTCTCCCCCCACACACTACAAAACAAGTATTTTTATTCCACAGGGGAAGCAAGGTTCATATTTCTCCCCCTCACCCAAAGTTATGATTTTTCCCTAAGGACTGATTTAATGACCAGGCCCAACGAAGGCATCAATTTTAACATTCAGGAAAGTGCTCTTGGAGTCTACCATTAGCTCTTTTCTGCTCAGCATTTTTATTAATCATTTGATAAAAGTTTAAATGGAATTATTATCAAACTTGAAAATGACAAAGAGTTAGGAAAAATAGCTAAAATAGGAAATCATGGAATTGAGATCCAAAACAACACGGACAGATTAGGAAAAAAGGATGACTCTAATAAGTCTAATAAAAAACTTATTGGGGCAGCTAGATAGCACAGTGGATCGAGTCAGGAGGACCTGAGTTCAAATCCAGCCTCAGACACTTCCTAGCTATGTGACCCTGGGCAAGTAACCCCAATTGCCTAAGCAAAAGAATATATATATATATATATATATATGTAGTCAATCAACAAACAGTTGTTAAGTACTTATAATGTGCCAGACTCTGTGCTAGTCACTGAGGAAACAAATATGAAAATAAAATAGTCAATAAAGTAAAAAGTGCACAGCAGAGAACAAAGTAGAGAAAGGCTGGGTAGCTTTAAAAACAATGTAGTGTTTATTTTTCCTTACAATGGAAATTTATTGTTTTATATTAAATCCTCTCATGTTCTGTATATACATGGAGATTTTTTTTCTTTTCTCTTTTTATATTAAATTTTAAAATGAAATTTTACACACACACACACACACACACACACACACACACACACACACACACACAGAAAGTAAAATAATCCCAGCTATCAAATAGTTTACATTCTACTGAGGTGTGGAGTTAGGGTAAGAGGCTATAGCATATTTACAGGCAAGAAAATAAAGGATATAGGAGATGAGGATGAGGATGAGGATGAGGATGATAGCTGGTATTTATATTATTCTTTAAAATTTGCAAGGCACTTCATTAACTTTATTTTATTTGATCTTCATGGTAACACAATAAATATGTGGTAGTTTTCATGGTGGGGGCACTAGCACCTGGAGAAAGCAGGAAAGGCCCCTTGGGGAACAAAGCACTTGAGTTGAGTTTTAAAAGGAATTTACCATTCTAAGAGGAGGAGCTGAGGTTGGAGAACTTTCCAAGAATGGCAGACAGATTACAAAGACCACAACAGCAAGCAGTCAACCAATGGAATGTTGTATACAAGACACCAACTAAATTAGTCTTATATAATCAACCTGGTAATACAGGCTGGAATCAGATTGTGAAGGCTTTGAAATGCCAAAGAAAAGTTTGTATTTCATCTTAGAGACGAGAGAACCACTGAAGCTTTTTGAGCAGAGCAGCGACATAGGCAGATGTGTGCTTTAGAAATATCAACCTAGTGGCTGTGAAGAAGATGGATTGGAGAGAGATAGGAACTGTGCTAAGCATTGGGGATACAATAAAGACAAAAGATGGTCCTTGCTCTCAAGGAAACCTAGAGAAACACTACAGAAAAAAATGTCTCAAAAATCCAGAAAAAAAAAAAAAGAAGTGGAGGGGTCAAAGTAGCAGTGCCATACTCTACAGATTAATCAAGAAGGATGAGGACTAAGAAATAATCTGTTCTGGTCACATTTTAAAAAAGACATTCACAAATTAGAGTGAGTCCAGAATAGGACAATCAAAAGGGTGGAAAATGGATTGGAGAGAGGAAAGGTTGGATAGAAAACAATCATGAGAAATCTGTTTCAGCATTCAGGAGAAATTGGTTAACAAGGCTGGAAAAGAGCAGTGGCTCTGTGAGCAGAGAAAAAAAGAATGATGCAAGAGATGTGGTGATGGTAGAATCAGTGCAACTGGACTTTGGATTGGATATAGGGGATGAGTAAAAGGGAAGAGTCAAGAATTACTTTGTTCCTGGAAGAATAGTTGTACCTTTGCAGCAATAGGGAGGCCAGTAGGATTGGTGAGTTTAAGAGGAAAGATGATGAGCTTCATTTTAGACATGTTGAGTTTGAGCTGTCCAAGAGATATCAATTGAAAAGGTACAATATGCAGTTGTGATGAATGACTGATGTTGAGGAGAGTAACATGGATTTGGGAACAATGATAACTGAACCCATGGGAGCTGATGATATCCACAAAAAAGTAGAAAGAAAAGAGGAGAGAAATCAGAACAAAACATTGGAACATATAAAGGGAAAAATGATGGGGCAAGGATAATAATCCTGCAAGAGGCTAAGAAAGACAGGTCATAGATTGTCAGTCTCCAAACATTTATTAAGCTCCTACTACATGCCAGGAAGTATGCTAAGCACTGGAAATACAATAAAGACAAAAGATGGTCCTTGAGAAACTGAGAGAAACACTACAGAAAAAATGTCTCAAAAATCCAGGAAAAAGAAAGGCGAGGGGTCAAAGCGGCAGTGTCATACTCCACAGATTAATCAAGAAGGATAAGGACTGAGAAAGTAATCTGTTCTGTTCACAACATTTTAAGAAAGACATTCACAAATTAGAGTGAGTCCAGAATAGTATGATCAAAAGGGTGAGAAAATTCTAAATTATAACTTAAAAGGATCTTTTGAAAGAAATGATGATAGAAAGAAGTGGATTCACGAGGGAAAGGACATTTGTTTTCAAGTATTTGCAGCTGTGTTCAAGTGAAAGCAGGATTCAACTTGTTTTATTGAAGCACAGATAACAGAGCCAGGAGCAAAAGATGAAATTTCAGAGAGTATATTTAAATTCAATGTAAGGGGAAATATATTCCAAAGTAAAATGCACTATCTTGGGAGACACCAAGGTCCCCCTCACTGGCAGTCTTTAAACAGAAACTAGACAACCACTTGTTGGAAATGCTAGAGAAGGTTGAGCTGTCAATTTCCAATTCAGGGATGAGTTGGATTAAATGAATTCTGGAGTCCATTGCAACTCTGATATCTGAAGATTCTAATTCAAAGGCCAAAGACTAACAGCTGTTGTTTGCCTGAAGTCATGAGATCTCTGTGTGTGTAGTTATCCTTCTGGCCCAATCTTTTCAAATGGTCTTCACAATATTCCACTAATGCCTATTAAGCCTACCTCCAACGGTCTGTGGGGCTTCATTTTAGTTGGCAAACAAATTTTCCTTCAGAAACTTAATAAATGAAAGACAACAGCTTCCCTACCCGCTAAATGTCACCAGAAATCCCTGAAATTAAGTCATAAAAACTTCATTACAAAAATCATCTTTAGTAACATTTATTAAAGCCATAGGATGGGAGGAATAGATGCCCTGTGAGTAAAAGGATCAAATTCTCATAATATCCTGAGCCTCATTTGCCTTCTAAATCTGCTCCTATGCTAAATTAATTGATGAACTCTTGGAAGAGCCTTTTCCTGGCTCCATCTGAGGCACAGAACTAAGTGGCTGTTTGAATATAATGGAAACATCTGATTAACCAAATTGTATAAACAGCCTGGAGTTGCAGACTGTAAGAAAAAGATACTTTGCTATCTCCTCCCTTGGGTATGCCAGTGAATCATTGTCAGTGAGCATTGATTAATAGATGGCAGCTTTGCAAGTGGGTGCTGTGCTAGGGAAAATGCCAAATAGATGAATGTGTGGGAAAGAGCTGGACTTGGTATCGGGAGGACCTGAGTTTGGCTAATGGCTCTGTCATTCACTAATTGTTACATTCCTGGGTAGGTCATTTCAACTCTTAAAGCTTCAATGTTCTCCTTTGTAAAATGAGAGGCTTGGACTAGTTGATCTCTAAGTTTCCTGTCAGTTATAGTTCTTATGCTATAAAATCCTTCTAAAGTCCACTCATGATGGCCAGTGCTTTGCATGGTGCAACTCTTCTCCAGTCATTGGGAAAAATAAAAACATAATTATATCTCACCCTGTGGACCCCCAGAGCTTAAGGAATCTCTCTCTTCTCTCCCCTCTCCTCTTCTCTATTTTCTCTCCTTTTGTCTCTCCTTTCCCCCTTTTTCTTTTACCCCCCCTCTCCTATCTCCTCTCCCTTTGTCTTTCTCCTTTCCCCCTTTCTCCTTTGCCCCCTCTCTTTCTCCTCCTATCTCTCTTCTTCCTTTCTCCCTTCCTCTCTTCCCTATCTTCTCCTCTCTCCTCCTTTATCTTTCTTTTTCCTTCTCTCTTCTCGCTCCTATCTCCTCTCCCTTTGTCTCTCTCCTTTCCCCTTTTTCTTTTACCCCCTCTCTCTTCTCTCTCCTATCTCCTATCCCTTTGTCTTTTTCCTTTCCCCCTTTTTCCTTTACCCCCTCTCTCTTTCTCCTCCTATCTCTCTTCCTTTCTCCCTTCCTCTCTTCCCTATCTTCTCTTCTCTCCTCCTTTATCTTTCTCTTTCTTTCTCTCTTCCTCTCCCTACCTCTCTCTCCCCTTCTTTTTCCCTCCTTTCTTCTCTCCCTCTCTCTCCTCCACTAGAACTGCTCTTTGACAGCAATGGAGATGATAATGGTCCCTCCTTGCCAAGAGGAAAGCCACCTTTTCCTTTATACTGCAGTTGAGAGTGTTGGAATTGAAATTAAAGGGATTGCCTCTTTTATTTTATTACCCTATGACCTTGGGTAAGTTAGTTCCTCTCATTGACCCATAGTTTTCTGCATCAAGGATTTAAACTAGGATCATAAATTTAGAGCTAGATGAGATCTCAGAGCCCATCTTGACCAACTCTGGGGAGAGGGGGGATTGCCCTAGTATCATAGAAAGGAATTGAACTCAACATCTCTGTCTACAGAACCAGTGGTCTTTCCATTGTACCCTTAGCTAATCTCTGGGTCCTTTCCAAGTCTGATATTCTGTGGTCAGCAGCAAGAAAAACCCTGGTTCAATGAAACATATTCTAGGAGGCATCCTACACTATACTTTTCTAGATGATGACAGAACCCAACACCAAGGCTTATTTTACTTTGAAGTAAAGTAGATATGATCTAATGGGCATACAAGATTTGTGTAAAGTATATTTGCCTTTCTGCTTACTGGTGGCTTAAATTCCTCTAATGGGAAAAAGGTTTATGATACAAATGACCTTGGGAAGAAAAATATCATAAATCAAACTAACACTAAATGGTAAATGCCAGCTAACATCCTTTCTTGAGAACTGTTTTTCTAGTGAAAGAAGAGACAGACAAAATAGTAAGCACATTGGGTCCTGGAATAAGGATATTGAAGCATCACAAAAAGCACAGATTGTTGGAGTCCAGCTCCAGAGAATGCCAAGAGTGTGAAGGAATATCCCAGGCCAGGGGGAAGATATGTTTTGCAATCTCCATTTACTAATCTGAGGGTTAGGGTTTATTATATTCTTTAAGCTAGTATTACATTATTACTAGCTACCTTCAGGTGACATCATATACCTTCCAGAATTAATGCACAATCCATACTTTGACATTTCAGTATCTATCTTAACTATCAATACCAAGGTACTTATCGACACAGAAATAGCTTAGTTGCAATGCTCATCAATACCAACAAAATAATTGTGATTTTATCAATATTAAAGTATTTGTCAAAACAAAGTAGTAAATAGCAGAAATTATCATACTAATATATTTTCCTCAAATATGTCTTTGATTTATTGTTAAAGAGCAAATAATATAGTTAAAATGAGTTGTTTCTGTCACATGCATTCTCCATCTAGATTATTCTAAATTTATCAAGTATGTCTTTATAATTCATTGTTAGGAAGATGGTGAGCTAATAGATTGAATCACTTGCCCTAACAGAGAGCAGGTCTCAAGTAATCCCTAGAACAGACTCTCGCTGTCCATGGACTTTTTTAATACTGGAGAGACCCTTGCTTCCTTCATAAATACCCAGAGGCTTCCTTTGGGAAATTTATCCAACTGCTTTTAAATAGACATTATTAAGGGGCAGCTAGGTGGTGAAGTGGATAAAGCAGGAGGACCTGAGTTCAAATCTGGTCTCAGATACTTAACATTCCCTAGCTGTGTGACCCTGAGCAAGTCACTTAACCCCAATTGTCTTAGCAAAAAAAGAAAAAAAAAAGAAAGAAAGAAATAATGACATTATTGCATCATGAGCAGTGAAGTAAAATGGGAAGGATTCCAAACCTGGAGTTAGGTGATACAGGGTCAAGTTCTGGTGCTGATATTTCCTACTGTGTGCCATTGGTTCTGTCTCTGATTCTACTTCTACTCATCAGTAAAATGGAGATAAGAAGGCTTTTACTATGGGCTTCTTAAAGCAATAATGCAAGTTCCTTATAAAGCATAAAGCACTACACAAATATGCATCATTATTATCATACCACCTTATTTCCCCTGCCTCCTTTACAGAAACAATTGTCTTTCTCCTTGTTCCTTTAGTGATTGGAGTAAGGTGTAGTAAAAAAAGAATGAGACTCAGAATTAAAAGACATCCTAAGTTAAATCCCAGCTCCCCAGTTTGCCAGTTTCCTGCAGGGGCCAATTGAAGATTCATAGATTTAGTGCTAGAAGGGAAATTAAAAATCAAATCTCCTTTTACAGATGAGGAAACTAAGACACAAGTCAGCTGATTTATCCAAACAGTGAGATGGCAGATGCCAGGTTTGAACCTAGGTCCTTTGACTTTAAGGCCAATATTCTTTCTATTTATTTAACTGCTTTTTTTCATCTGACAAATGGGAGAAAAACTACTTTCATATTGCCTATTCACAGGGCTGCTGAGGGGAGAACCATGTGCAGAGCGTTCTATAACCTTAAGAAGTCACATTTGGAGATATCATCTTCCTTCTGGTTTCTCTAAAACTCGGTGCTCTTTTCATGCAAGAGAACTGAACAGACATGGCCCTGGTTGGTCAGGAGGTCAGCTTTGGAAACAACCATTTGTACTCTGTGCTGATTGGTATTAATCACCTCTCTACAACGAAATTATCCTTAATAGCCAAGCTCTTTCTTCCCGGCAATCTGGCTCCATACTAGAAGAGGAATAATAAGTTTAGATTAAAAAGCAGTATCTTCCAACTGGAAAATAAAAGTGATTGACATTAATTGCCCATTAAGCCTAGTGACAGGCAATTATTTTCTTAATTAAGGTACAAAGTTAAGTATTTGCTTTCCTATTTAATGATAAACCTACTCCTGCTTGAAGCAGGTCACTTTCTGAGAATTTAAAATATAGTGATAGTCCTGGGTTAGTGTGCTGAAGGGGTAAGAAGGGTTTGGTCCCAGCAAAAAGTTAGATGGGACCTTTATTCATCTGAGTCATCCCATTTCTAGGTACCATTTCCAGGCCCTGGCTCCAACCATTTTTCCTCTACTCATCAACTGAAATTGTCCCTTAAATGCTATGATCCCCAAACATGTCATACATAATTTTTCCTCCAGGTCTTTGCTTATATGCTGGAAATGTCTTTCCTTTTCTCTCTGCTTATATAAGTATTACCTATCTTACAGAGACTCGGGACTCTGAAACCTTTCATGAAACAATACTACTAAGTTGGTCACTACCTTCTATATCATTTTTCACCCAGGGATATGAAAAATGGGCATGTACACCAAGGAACTCAAAAAGAAAGAGCAAGGTCTCTTTTGTTTAAAAATATTTATGGTAGTGTTTTTATAATAGCAAAGAACTAGAATGAAAGTGGATACCCAACTATTTGAAAAGGGATAAACTAATTATAGCGTATGAATGTAATAGACTATTATTGCATCACGACAATAAGAATTCAGAGAAACTTAGAAAAATGGTACAGACTAATGCAATGTAAAGTAAGTATGAACAGGAGAATAATGTATATCATAATCACAATAACATAAAAGAAAACAGTATTGAAAGACTATAAAATACTGATCACTGAGATTACAATAATCACTTCAAAAGATTGATGGTAGAACTCCTGCTGCTTCCTGACAGAGAGGGTGATGGATTAGAGATATAGAGTGAAGCATGTGTTTTCAGGTATGGCCAAGATGTTGATTCATTTTTCTTGACTACTAGACTTTTTTGTAACAAGGGAGACATCTGTTGAGTGATGGGAGTCACTAGAAAATGAAAGTGATATTTAAAAGGATGGATTGGAGGTAAATGTTTCAATAAAACAAAGATTAATTGAATAAATAGAAAGTCTTCCCTGACTACTCGCCCTAATTTGAGTTACTATAACAATCATTATTTGTGCAAACCATTTGGCATGTGGACTAGACTGCCATGTATTATTAGTTACAGAATCATGTAGCTTTAAAGTTAGAAGGAGCCTTAAGATTTGAGGTAGATCATTGAGGCCCAGAGAGATTGAATAATTTGCCCAGGGTAACACAGGGAATGTCAAACCTAGGTCCTCTGACTCCACACTGGAGGTCTCCAATCCAATAAATGGAAAAGCCCCCGGGGAATTCAGAAACCTTTTACTGGAAAGCTGAGTCACCCATCAAATTTTTTAGCATGAAGAAGCATTAACCTCAAAAACAGGTTTCTTTCTCCTTTCCCCCAATGCCTGGTCCTGCTAAATCCAAACAAGTACCTTCTAAAAATGCACTAACTTTCCTGGTTGGGGAGAGTGTACCCCATTCCCTCTGGAGTCTTACTGAGTGTCCAGAAGATATATTTCTACCACAGTCCCTAACAACTCCATTTTGCAAATATTTCCCCAGTTGTGAGCTCCATCTTTCCTCATTCTGGGCTTTTGTTGGTCCAGACTCAGTGTTGTTCTCACCAAACAGGCTGCTTCTCTTGTTAAAGCAAAAAAAGGAAAATTAAAATATGAAAGGATAGAATGAAGAAAGGCCAGAACTAAAAGTCATCACTTTTTCCCTTTATCCAGGTAGAAAACCGTGTCTTTCCATGTAACAGACCGATCTCCCCAAGTGGTGGACAAACCCTGCAGGGGAGGAGCCATCTTATTCCCACTTCTACTCCCAGTCATAGGAGTTCCTATTCTGCAAAAGCCTCTGTAGCTCAATAAGCATAATAGAAAAGTATAGTGAGTCTTAGAGCAGTCAGAAAAGAGAGAAGCCTAGTAATTAGTAACAAAAAAATTAAAAAATTAGTAACTAAAAAAATAATAACTAAAGCCTAGTAACTAATAAATTCTATGCTTCCTCCTCCTTTTTTCCATCCATACAACAACTCTAGATCCAGTCCTTATCATGTCATTCATGGACTATTGTAATAATCTCTTTATTACCCTCCCTGCCTCAAGGTAATATTATATTGGGTATAATATGTAATATTACATTATATATAACAAATGTATACAATATATAATATTTAATATAGATGATGTTATATTATCTAATAAAATCCATTTTCTTTTTTTAAAATAATAGGTTTTTTTCTCTTCACAATATATGCAAAGATAGTGTTGCCTATGCAAAATATATGCAAAAGGTGTTGCCTTTTGACTTGATACCCATACATGGAACTTGAGCCTTCAATTGAATTAATTGTTGCTATATCCTGACTTGAGATGGCCCAGTGGTTAGAATACTGGGCCTGGAGTCAGAGAAACCTGAATTCCAACCTAACCTCAGGCATTTCACCAGCTTGTGAATCTGGGGAAGTCAATTTTCTTTGCTTCAATTTCCTCATCTGCAAAATGAGCTGAAAGAAATGGCAAACGATTCCAGCATTTTTGCCAGGAAAACCCCATGGACAGTAAGCTCTACGGAGTCACAAAGAATCAGACACTACTGACTAACTCAATAACAAAATGGCCTTAATTGGGGCACTTAAGTGCCTTAGGAACTTAAGTTCAAATCCAGCCTCAGACATTTACTAGCCATGTGACCCTGGGCCAGTCACTTAATACTATTTGCCACAGTTTTCCCCTCTGTAAAATGAGCTGAAGAAAGAAACAGCAAACCACTCCAGTATCTTTGCACCAAATGAGATCACAAAAAGTTGGACATGATTGAAAGTACCAAATAGAAACCGTGATCTAAACTGGATCTCGTGGTTCAAACAAATAAGATTCTCTGATTTCTAAGGATACTTGTTGACTTCTGGCAATTTTGATCCACGACTTACATGTGTCTTGTGATTTACATTACATTTCTCCTGAAGTTCTTTTTCCTGAACCTCATGTTCTACCTCTTTCATTCCTATTGCCAGCAAATATCCTCATGCATATATCCTGAGGCTGAGACCCTGTCAGGGACATCTGAGGAGTCTCCAGCTTCCCTGGCTCTGGACAGGGCCACAAAATATACAACACTAGATCTTATAAATAGAATTTTTGAGTTAGAATTTATTTGTCATCTAGCCTAACCTCTCAACCCATGTCAGGATCTCTTCTACAGCATCCCTTTTTTCAGGGATTCAGCCTCTACTTTAAGCACTTTTAATGACAGAGATCATTATCTCATTAAAGAGCCAATGAATATAAATATATGTATTTACTATGTAATCTGTACTTACCTCATTATGATTTATTGTTGGACAATTCCATTTGTCAGTGTCTTCCTCCTTCTATATATCTAAAATCTACCTTCCTATAATTTCTATCACATTCTTCTCATTTGGGGAAGTACCTAATAAATAGAATGTGGCTCATGAGAATGGACTTAACAAATGGCAGGTTCAAGATTGCCCTCTGTTGGGCACTATCTGTTATGGCAATTGAATGAAGCATTGCTTTGCTACTAAATATTTAGATTTCATTCTCTCCTAATCCGTGGATTAGCATCTTCTATTAAAAAAAAAAAAAGTCATGTTTCCATTTAATAATGTAATTTAAAATATACTCTGATTCTAAAAGCCTGTGTCAAGTTCTGAAATAAATCAGTCAGGAGTTAAGGAATAAAGCATCTTTAATTGAGATAACCTGGGAGCAAACCCATGCATGCATAGCATAATGGATTTCCCAATTCCAAAGCCCATAAAAAAGCTTCTTCTACCTTTAGGAGGAGAAGTAAAGAAGTAATAAGACTGGGTCTTGAAATAGAAAAGCAATTCATTATGGCTATTTTGCCATTCATGTCATGAATCTTAATAGAAGGGGGCAAGTAAATTAGAAGCCAAAAAGCTAGATTTCTTTCCAAGGTAAAATCTCTGGGGAGGAGGCCTTAGGATTTAGTTTACCTCAACCTAAACAAACGTAAATATCTTAAGAGTAAAACTGTTAGATCACTACTGAAATTCTGGCATTACAAGGATTATTTAAAGGAGTGGCAGGTAACATTTGGTATTAACAAATTTTTGTTATTAGATTAACAATTTTCTATCCTCTAATACAGTGAAGAAACTATTAATACCCTGTTCCCAGTCCAGATAACTTTGCCAGAAGTTACCTTGTACATAAATGTTGATTGTGCTCTTTTTAATTACCAGAGTTTCCAATTATATACTTGAAGTCTAGAAACCCAGCTTCAGATTCCAGGGGTGTATGCTAAAGACAAAAATTCCCAACTATTTTTTAAAATAACTTCTTGAGAATTACTCAGTGTCTTTTGGAAATTTTAAACATTTAGAATTTTAAGTCAAAGTTGGAAATATGAATCTAGGGTTTGTAGGTCAAGGTTGGAGCGTGATCAATAACGGGGTATAAGGTAGTCTCTTGACCCAGAAGCTTTTATCCTATATATAAGAAAAATACATATTACTCTATTTGGCTTTTAAAGCCATTCACAGTCTGGCTCCAATCTATCTCTGAACTTATTAAGATATCACTCTCCTTCCCTCATACTACATTCAAGCCAAATTTGCCTACTTGCTGCTCTCTGCACAAAAAATCCTTAGCTTCCTTGAAGTATCATTTCAAGCACCATCACCTTCCTTCGTGTGTTCTAAACTGAAACACACACACACAAAAAGGCTAGCACTCTCCAAACTGGTAATTTGTTATTGTTCAGTATTAGCTGGCTCTGGGACCCCCTCTGGAATTCTCTTGGCAAAGATACTGGAGTGGTTTGCCATTTCTTTCTCCAGTGCATTTTACAGCTGGGGAAACTGAGGCAACAGGGCTCAGTGACTTGCCCAGTAAATGTCTAAGGCTTCCTAAGCTCACTTATCATTTGGGGTTCCTCTGAGCACTTGAACAGGCTATTGCCCCATTCGGGCTTCTGACTGGCCCCATGTATGACTCACTTTCAAAGTACATTAGAGAGATAATAAATTCCCTGGCTGCTTCTAGCCAAGCAGCCACCTAGTACTGGGGTTAAAGGTTCTGAGTCATTCTGGCTCATTCTCCTTTCTCTGACCTTCCAGGTGCCATCGTGGGATTCAGAGATTTACAGAGAGGAAAGGGGAAGCACGGGACACTTCTCCATTCCAGGATCGTGACAAGCACATGAGCAAGGGACAAAGCTATGTGAGCTTTTACCTAATCCTCCGGCCATATTTTCTATTTTGTATTTTCTTTCCTGAGCAGACAAACAAAAGCATTCTCAAGCTAGTGGAGTTCAAGCTTGGAGGTAACCTTGTAAATTGAGGGGATTTGGAGCTCCATCAGGCCCTTGGGGGAGGACCCCTCTTGTGTGGTCTCTTCATCTCTGAGGCTTCCTGGGAGCCTTGCCTTAGCTTCCCATCCAGGCGGCCCAGCCATGGTCTCTGGGGTCATCCCAGGGCCTTCTCCAGTGTTTTGAGGCCTTTCTCAGATAGTTCCTAAAATTGGCTGGCCTCCTCCAGGCCACACTCATACCAGCTCCTGACTTCTACAAGCCTTCACTTCTATTCATGAAACTCACAAAACTAGGGAAACTGGGTCCATTAAAAATTTAAATTACATAATCTCAACTGGGCCCTCAATGCAGCAAGGCAATCTTTCTGCAACTCCCTAATTAATTCATTTTCCCATTCACCACCAGAGCCATCCCCAATCTTTTCATCCCTCCTCAAGATTTCCATGGCAGATCCTCCCCTACCTTCTCAGCTGAGCAGCTTCTTACGCTTCACCAGAATACCTGAAGTCACTCCCAGAGAATTCTCTTTTTCCATATTCCTTATCTCACATCACTCAGATGTTTTCCTCCACCATCTCCTCCTTCAGTCTTCTAACGCATGAAAAGAACCTTTATCCATGTCAAGGCAAACCCTTTCTGTAAAACTTTAATATCCTAGCATCCCATCTTCTCCAGCTGATTTATAATTCCTCTCCTTTCATTAATATAATCTACCATTAGTTCTTCCACTTCCTACAAACATGTCTTTTTTTATTATTATTAAAGCTTTTTATTTACAAAACATATGCATGGGTAATTTTTCACCATTGACCCTTGCAAAACTTTCTGTTCCAGATTTTTCCCTCTTACCCCCCATCCCCTCCCCTAGATGGCAGGTAGTCTAATACATATTAATTATGTTAAAATACATGACAAGAGGCAGTAGATGGTGCAGTGGATAGCGCACCAGCCTTGAAGTCAGGAGGACCTGAGTTCAAATCTCACCTCATACACTTAACATTCCCTAGCTGTGTGACCTTGGGCAAGTCACTTAACCCCAATTGCCTCAGCAAAAAAAAAAAAAAAAAAAAAGAACATGAAAAATTGAATACAAACATATTTTCTTTAGCTTTAACAAACCCTCACTTGATCTGACCATTCCCACCAACTATTATCCTATTTTCCATCATCTCCATCTTACCTCATCATTGGCTCATCATTCCCTCTCCTGTCTTGCCTAACTGCTCCCTTCTGGGCTATATCCAGTAAGCATTTCTCAAAGCTCTGTCCTGGGCTCTCTTCCCCTTATGCTATCTCACTTGATCTTATTAATTCTTGTGAAGCTAATTATTGCTATGCAGATGACTGCCAAATTTATTTCTCAAATCCCAATATCTATTCTAAACTCCAGTCTCATATCACTGTTTATTAAACATATCAAATCGGATGTTTTGTAGATAGCTCAAGGGGCAGCTAGGTAGCTCAATGGTTAAAGTATCAGTCAGAAGGATATGAGTTCAAATGGGATCTCAGACACTTACTTGCTATATAGTCCTAGGCAAATCACTCAATCCTGTTTGTATCAGTTTTCTCATCTATAAAAGGAGCTGGAGAAGGAAATGGTAAACTGCTCCAGTATCTTTGTCAAGAAAATCCCAAATAGGGAGGTGGAAAGAGAAGGAGAAAAATTTGGATTGCAAGATTTTTTTTGAATGTTGAACCCATTCCTATTAAAAACACTATGGAGTTTAGGAATAAATGGATTTTTCCTTAAAATGATCAGTAGTATCTACTTAAAACACATGTTTAACAAATATTGGATTACTTGCCATCTAGGGGAAGGGGAGGAGGAAAGAATAAAATTTGGAACACAAGGTTTTAAGAGTGAATGTTGAAAATTATCTATGCATATATTTTGAAAATAAAAAACTTTAATAAAAATATAAATAATTAAAAAGGGTGAATGTTGAAAACTCTCTTTGCATGTATTTTGAAAAATAAAAAAATTATTATTATTATATAAGAAATAGAAAACACCAAATGAGGTCTTGAAAAGTTAGCCATGACTGATTGACTAGACAACACGTCATCTCAAACTCAATAAACC
This sequence comes from Myrmecobius fasciatus, assembly GCA_023553655.1. Taxonomy (NCBI): domain Eukaryota; kingdom Metazoa; phylum Chordata; class Mammalia; order Dasyuromorphia; family Myrmecobiidae; genus Myrmecobius; species Myrmecobius fasciatus. The sequence goes on along the minus strand of JAJPUD010000737.1, from coordinate 274,780 downwards.
CAAAACTCCTCCAATCTTCTTGTCTTCTAAATTTATTATTGTTAAGGGTCCCATGATCTTCCCAGTTAGCCTGACTTACAACATTGGTTTCATTCTGGTCTTCTCATTCCCACTCATCCTTTCAACTGGGTTGTTAGAATAGGGGGGAGGTAGAGCTTTAAGGGGGAAGAAAATTGGTCAGTAACCAACTCACACATCTAAACATTTGAGAAAAAGTTACTCAGAGAACCAAACTTTTAAGTGTCTCACCATTCTGTTGTAACTTCTTATAATATCCAACTTCTCAAATTATAGTTTGTCAAAATCAGTAGAGCCAGAATTAGAAGGGAAGCAGAAAAGTGAGGGAAAAATTTTACATGTAAGGGTTCTGATAAATACCTCATTTTTGTTGTTGTTTGCTTGCTTTTTTTCATTTTTTTCCCTTTTTGATCTGATTTTTCTTGTGCAGTATGATAAATATGGAAATATGTATGGGAGAATCACAGGTGTTTAACATATATTGGATTACTTGCTGTCTAGAGGAAACCGTGAGGGGAAGGGAAAGAGAAAAAAATTGGAGCATAAGGTTTTGCAGTGATTAATGTTGAAAACGATCTTTACATGTATTTTGAAAATAAAAAGCTAGTATTAAAAATAAATAAATAAATTGAGGTTGGTGACCCCATATAGAGTCTCATAACTGAATGTGGGGGGGGGTCACAAAATTAAGATGGTTTTAGGTGTCTTTGGAAGTTAACCTCCATTAGCTCCCCAGGCTACCTACATCAGGACACCAACAGTCAAGACCCCTTCTCAGAATAATGTTTCTAATTGCATAAAATAAAATGCATAGGATTGTAAGAGACACCAATTATACTGAAATAGTTATCAAAATATTAAAAATAAAAAACAATTTCACAGATCTTAAGAATGCTTGATCCAGAAAATGTTTAATTCCCCAACTCTATCAATATATTCTTTGCCACCCACATTTTCTCTGGTTGCTTTATTACACACCCTCTTCATATTTCTAGAACTTAGTATAATGCCTGAGACTACATAATAGACATTTAATAAAAGTTTGTTTACTGAATGAATAAATGACATTCAACAAGCTTTTGGTTGCTTTTCTTCTCTACTGCTCTTACTTTTATTGTTTGGTCTTATCAGTCTCATTCCCTAAAAGATTTCCCCAGACTTTTTAAAGGTCCATGCCTGAGATATGCCATCATTTTGCAAGCTCATTAAAAGTCTTCTGAAAAATGTAGTCCTGAAACTTATCCCAAGGACTGAGGCTTTCTTGATCCCAGAGCTTCAATTTTTGTAATTGAAGTCCTTGTGTAAACATTCAACCTTACACTTACAATGGCACCCATGTTACTTATCTGAAGATAAGACTAGGATAAAATCAGAAGCAGGATGAACCCCAAGAGAATTAGTGAGAAGAGAAACCTCAAGAGCAATGACATAAGGTTTGGTAACGTTGAACAACAGGATCTTGAGTTAAATAAAATATAATTCTAATTTGCTACATTCACCATTTCCCCTGATCAATGCAAGGGTTTTTGAAATTATTTTATTTTTAATTTATGAAAGAAAACAATCATTGCCTTAACAGTATAATAATAAAAGATGATTGCCAATAAATGGTCAAAGGATATGAACAGACGATTTTCAGATGAAATTAAAACTATTTCTAGTCATATGAAAAGGTGCTCCAAATCCCTATTGATTAGAGAAATGCAAATTAAGACAACTCCGAGATACCACTACACACCTGTCAGATTGGCTAAGATGACAGGAAAAGATAATGGTGAATGTTGGAGGGGATGTGGGAAAACTGGGACACTGATACATTGTTGGTGGAATTGAACTGATCCAACCATTCTAGAGAGCAATCTAGAACTATGCTCAAAAAGTTATCAAACTGCATACTCTTTGACCCAGCAGTGTTTCTATTGGACCTATATCCCAAAGAGATCTTAAAAGAGGGAAAGGGACCCACATGTGCAAAAATGTTTGTGGCAGCCCTTTTTGTAGTGGCTAGAAACTGGAAACTGAATGGATGCCCATCAATTGGAGAGTGGCTGAATAAATTATAGTCTATGAATGTTATGGAATATTATTGTTCTGTAAGAAATGACCAGCAAGACGATTTCAGAGAGGTCTGGAGAGACTTGCATGAAGTGATGCTGAGTGAAATGAGCAGAACCAGGAGATCATTATACACAGCAATAACAAGACTATATGATGATCAATTCTGATGGACATGGCTCTCTTCAACAATGAAATGTTTCAAACCAGTTCCAATTGTTCAGTGAAGAAA
>JAJPUD010000737.1:247959-272075 GCA_023553655.1 Myrmecobius fasciatus | reverse complement strand
CTTCCTGACATCTTGGGGTGGGGGTGGGGGTACGAGGGAAAAATTTATAACAGAAAGCTTTGCAGGGGTTAGTGTTGAAAAATTACCTATGCATATGTTTTACAATTAAAAAGCTTTAATAAAAAAAAAGATGATTGCACATGAAACTGCAAATCTATTGTATACAACTTGCAATTCCTTTTAAATATATAATAATCATATAAATTTCATTTTTTCTTTCCTCTTCCCCCCACCCTAGAGATGGCTATCATTGGACACAAATAGGTATTTATATATAAAATTTTTGTATAGATACTTTTATTTATAAATTCTTTGGAGGCAGCTAGGTGGCACAGTGGATAGAGCACCAGTCCTGAATTCAAAACTAGCCTCAGAACACTTCCTAGCTATGTGACCCTGGGCAAGTCACTTAACCTCAATTGCCTCAGCAAAATATATATATATATAAATAAAGTAAAAATTATTTATCTAAATTCAGATAGTATCATCCTTCATATGTCCTTTGTAATTCATTTAGATATTTACAATAGTCAAAATGACTTATTCATCCAAAGTCATTCTTAAAACAATATTTCTGTTACTGTCTACAATGTTCTCTTGATTCAGTCATCTTGCTCTTCATTATTTCATTCAAGTCTTTCCATGTTTTTTCTAAGATCATTAAGCTCATCATTTCTTACAGCAAAGTAGTATTCCATCACAATCATATACCACAATTTGTTCAGTAATTTCCCAACTGATAGATATCCCTGCAATTTCCAATTCTTTGCCACCACAAAGAGAGTTGATATAAACATTTTAGGACATATAGATTCTTTTTCTTTTTCCCTAATCTTCTTTGGAAACCTGGGATGCAAATTTTTAAACTCCATTTTCCAGCCTCTCCTGAATTCTATTCATTTGTATAGTTGAACCTACCATTGTGTACATAGTTAGCTACCAGAACAACCCTGTAATCTATCAAGGTTTATCTTTCCTTGTCCTTAACTCTCCATCAAAAGTGACCTTATAGATACAGGATTCTTACCCTAGGTTCCATAGAAAGAAATCTATGAATTTGGATGGGGAAAAATATTTCACCTTTATTTTTTACCAATCTCTAACCAAAATTTAGAATTTCCTCCTATTATGAATTTTTCAAAAAAAAAATGTAGTGAAGTCAGTAGGCCTCACTATATTGCCAAAGGGACACAAAAAACTAAGAAGTCCTGTAATAGGTAGATTAAAATAATCTGAAATAGAGCCACAGGCCCTATTTTAGGGCCAATTTATGATATAGAATTAGGGATGCAAAGTGATGAATCATGAAGTCCTTTCAAGATGAAGTTGTCATCCAGCATAACAGAACTAGGAAAGTAATCCAAATCTTTTTCTTCTATTTTAATCCAATAAACATTTATTTAGAACTTATTGTATACAGGACATTTAGTTAGATACCAGGAATGCAAAGATTAAAAAATGAATTTTTTTAAAAAAGATTTAAAAATACCTAAAGGTATTTATGACCTAGTAGTGGGAAGTCACACATACAAATAATTAAAATGCCTAAAATCAATACAGGGCAAAAGTTTTCTTTGTATCATTTTGCAAAGTTTCCCAAGACTCCCCAAACTGATTTCACAAAATTGGTGAGTTCTTGGAATTTAGGCATCATACAGAAAGGCTCAGGTTGAAAAGGCTTAACCAAAATTGCAAGGTTCTAATTCAATGAATCAATAAACATTTATTAAGACTTTACTATGTATTTTAACATAATTAACATGTAGTGGATATCCTGCCATGTAAAGGAGGGGTAGGGACTGGGGGGAAAAATTTGTAACAGAAAGCTTTGTAAGGGTTAACACTGAAGAATTACCCATACATATGTTTTGCAAATAAAAAGTTTTAATAAAAAAAAAAAAGAATTTACTATGTTCCAGACACTATGATAAGCACTGGGAATACAAATACAAAGTAAAAGTGATCACTGCATATACCATCAGAGGTGTGTCATTTTTTGCTCGTTGTGATATGGAAATATAGTCATGTAAGATGACATATCCAATCCCTGACACTTACTACTTGTGTCACTTTGGACAAGTGATTTAATGTTCCTCAACCTCATTTTCCTTATCTATAAAATGAAGTAAGGTGGCGTAGAGGGGAAAGGCTAAAAATCATCTGAGTTTCCTTCCAGCTGTATACCTGTGATCCTATGGCTGATAAGCTAAAATTATGACATGGTCCCTGATCCTATAAAAGACAAATTACTTGGCCTCTGATGCATGTAATTTATGAGCACATCTTATTGTGCTCAAAAATTGCAGCCATCAAGCTTAACTATTTTAAGTCACCCAAAAAAGGAAGAAAAATGTACCACAATATTTTTGCTCTGTGTCTCCTCTCAATTTGCACAGTTGTACATCTGTGTCTTGTCTCCCCTACTATTCTGTAAACTCCTTGAAAGCAAAAACAAAACCTAATGTAATATATTTGCTTTCCAAAAGATGCCCAGCACAAAGTCAAATATACAGTGGGTCTTCACTCATGTCAGTTAAGCGTCTTTGGATAAAGTGGAAAGGAAGATTTAGAGAAAGAAAAAGACAAGTGTTTGTTGTTATGAAAGAAGGAAATAGAATAGCAAACTTAAAATGAGTTATTATTCATTTAACTGCATTGGGGCCTTCTGTTTTAAAAATGTGACATTGACCATCTCAGAGAGCCTTGAGCTCTCTGCCTGAATGGCCGATAACCAGATCAGTACCAGAAATTTCCAAGGAGACTTTCACTTTAAGGCTGAATTGTTGAAATGAGGTATTCTGCCTATAAGTCTCAGAAACTGTAAATGAAGCTATTCTCAGAGAAAGCCATTCATTTAGAATTTTGACCTTGAGTGCACACATATTTTAATTATAACTTTTTAATAGAGTGTTTTGTTTTCTTTTGAAATAGGGAGCAAATACAAAAGCTTAAGGATAGAAGGGCCATATCAAGAGGATGGAATAGCCATGTTAAATCCAAAAAGGAAAATTAAGATGCAACCAGCCATAAGAGACTTTTATCTTCCCTATTATTTTCTGCAAGTGAAAAAGTCTGACTCCATTAACATAAGACAATAACAAGAATATTCCTCTGACCTAGGGAAAAGCATAGAACTTTAAACTTAGGAGTAAAGAAGTAAAAAATATCCTTTACTCTCTTGGCCTCCCAGAACACTGTGATTATCTCTAAACCACATAAGCATTCAGAAGGCCTGAACATTCCCTGAGAAAAGGTGTAAGAAGGTACACTCTCTCCATTTTCCAGATATATTACTAGAATGAGAGTTAGCATATCATAATGACTAGACTAGTTTTAAAGTCAGGGAGAGATATCTTCAAGTCCTACCTTTGACATGTACTATCTATAATCAGAGGAAAGTCCCTTAAACTCATCGTGGTTAAATAATCAGATTGATTCTCTATTTTTTTAATTGATCCAGCTTACAAATTAATTGATTTTTCCCTTAAGTGCATAAATTATGATCTTTTGTTCCTGAATGTAATTCAAAAATTCAGCTGGACTATAATGAGTTAAGTTTAGAAATCCAGTTCTTCTATTAATCACTGTTCCATTCTTATGTCAAGGAAATCTCTTACCCCTGAAGGAGGCAAGTGGACATGAGGGAGTTTGGTTTACTCTTTTTATATCACCAAGTTACCCCTAAAGGATGTCTAGTTTATTATCCAAAGAAGTCTGGTTTGCTATCTCTGTCCTTGTAGATGCAGCTAGTTTCAAACAATGAACATTTCTTAGTTAGTTGAGGGAAAGACGGGGTTATTGCTAGCCCTCATTACCAATTTCTATTCAATCATATTTTCTTCCATCTATGTTGTTAGCCTTCCTATTGTTATACTCCATAAAACTAGAAAAGATTGCTGTTCCCCTCATTCAAGATCTTACTTTTGCTGGGGAAGCCGAGATCCTATTTACTAGTAAATTCACACTTTACTAACAATTTGATATGCTCACACTTTTGTGCCTCAATTTATCTTTATTAAATCCTATCAGATCTGTGTCCTAAGCAACATAAATTAAAGATGAATTACTGATCTGTTTCCATGGAGGGAATTACTCCTGCTAGGAGTTTTCCAAAGCAGTGAAATTATAATTTAAACTAAAACAGAATCCCTTTGCTTTAAAACTTTCTTTATATTTTCAGCATGTCAAAATTCTACTCCCCAAAAAATTGAATTTTAGTAATATAAATTAGTGAGATCCACAAACTGAGAGGAAAATTACTCAATCCAAATTTACAGTTATCTATAATCTTGGTACAAGATTCTGAGATAGGTGTCCTTTGCAGACAGAAAGATGAATAAAACGTGACTTCTGCTCTCAAGAAACTTCTAATCTAGTAAAAAAAAAATACAAACCTTTCTTTTATATTATTTGTGTTTACCAAAATCATAAGATCATCAATCTGCATCTTACAAAAAAGCAAGGGTTCTTAACTTTCTTTGTGTTATTGGCAGTCTATGCAATCTATGGATCCCTTCTCAGAATAAGGCTTTTTAGCTCTGTATAAGAAAAAATTTCCTAACCCTTAGAATTGTCCAAAAATGGAACGAGCCACCTCAGAAGGTAATAAGTTCCCCATCAGTTGAGGTTTTCAAGCTGAAATTCAACTAACTACTTGTAGGAGATGTTGGAATAAGGATCCCTGCTCAGAGGTGATTTAAACAAGAGACCTTTGAGATCCCTTATAACTGTGAGATTTTATGACCCTAAGACTCAAGCAGAAATGGCTCATTCCACATGGAAAGAACAAATTCCCTAGTGGCCAGGAATAAAAGCTAAAGAGTTTGAATTAATAATGAAACAAATTAAAATCTCTATTGGGGAGAAGACAGTAAAATCAGACCCACAGTAGTAATGAGAAAAAATTAGAGAAGTCAGGAAGACTCATCTTCCTAAATTCAAATCTGACTTTAGACACTTACTAGTTGTGTGACTCTGGGCAAGTCACTTACTTTGCCTCCATTCCTTATCTGTAAAATGAGTTGTAGAAGAAAATGAGAAAGCACTCCTGTATCTTTGCCAAGAAAATTCCAAATGGGGTCATAGAGAATTGGCCATGACTCAAACTTCTGAACAACAACAAAAACTTAATCTATCTTGCTTTTCAATCACTGAGCTAGAAAATGACTGAGTTTATGTCTATGCCAAAATCAAAGAAGTTCTGTGGATAATAGCTTTAAGGTAGGATAGAAATCAGCAGTTATAGAAGCAAACCTTGTGAGGGAAACCATTTCATTTTGTGAATATTCAGTGTTGCATAAAACATTTGTAAATTCTAACTTTAATAACTATATAGTGCTGTTGCACTCCATAGCCAGACATTTCTAGCTACTGGAGTGGAGGGAAGAAGGAAAGATTAACAATGGGCATCATTTAATAAAATAAGAGAGTGCAGAGATGTCCATTAAATTTCCATCCTACCACTACAGAGAAGCAGGAGATCTGGGTTCCAAACTCAGTGTTTCTACAAATGTTCTAACTTTGGGTAAGGTATTTCCACTCTCCAAGCCCCAAATTTCTCACTCTCCTCATAAAATGAGGTGTTGGACAGAATGATCTTAAGTTCTTTCTGATACTGAGCTTTTGTTTCCTCTTCAAGAAATTCAGTGGTTCAACAATGATAAGTATGGAAATATGTATATATATATTCGATTTGTCAAGTATTTTAACATAATTAACATGTAGTGGATATCGTGCCATCTAGGGGAGGGGTGGGGACTAGGGGGGGGAAATTTGTAACAGAAAGCTTTGTAAGGGTTAATGTTGAAGAATTACCCATACATATGTTTTGCAAATAAAAAGTTTTAATTAAAAAAAAGATAATCACAAAAAAGAAAGAAATTTAGTGGTTTCCTGGTAGCTCTGGGAAATTTTTAATGTATAAGTCTAACTATATCATTTTGCTGATTAAGAAGCTTCAGTAGCTCCTCATTGGCCCTAAGACAAGGGTTTTTTTTTTTGTTTTGTTTTGTTTTGTTTTATCTTTTCTTGCATTAAGGACCCTTTTGGCAGTCTAGAGAAGGACCCTTCTCCCATTAATGTTATATTTCTTACATTTTTAGTTGAAGGAAATGTAAATTTGAAAAAAAATTTGTAATTTTTATTTTCAATTCCAAATTCTCTCTCCTTACATCCTTTCCCCCATCCACTGAATAGGCAAGAAATATAACATTCCTTATATGTATCCATGAAAAACATATTTCCACATTAGACATATTGCCAAAAAAGAAAGAAAAATAAAGTGAAAATATGAAATGCAAATTTTTTTGTTAGAAATTAGTGAAAATATAGATCTAGTTTGTTTGTTTCCCAGTTAACTTCATAAACTTCCTGAAATCTGTCCACAAACCTCTTGAGAGTGTATGGATCCCAAGTTAACAATTTCTGCTCTGAAATAAAATACAAATCCCCCAGCTTTATATTTAAAGCCCTTAACAATTCATTTCATCTTGCCTTTCTGGGCTTAATGATTATTAATAATAATACCTAGCATTTATGCACCTCTTAAAGATTTATAAAGTATGTTACAAATATCTCATTTTACTCTAACAATATTGTGAAGTGGGTGCTATTATTGTCCCCTTTTTATAGATGAGGAAATTGAGGCAAATAGAAGCTTATTGGCTTACCTAGAGTCACATAGTAAGAGCCTGAGGCTGGATTTGAACTCAGGTCTTCTTGACTCCAGATCAGGTGGTCTGTCCACTGTGCCCCCTCCCTGCCACTTTATTTCCCTTTACACACTATTTTCCATCCAAACTGGCCTCGTTGCTATTTTATGAATTCATCACTGTTTCTTCCAACTCCAGTTGGAGACAATCCACATGTCTCCCGTGCCTGAAATACCCCTGGCTTCCTTCAGGGTTCAGCTCATGAGCCATCCTTGTGGGAAATCTTTCCAGATTATCTTTGTCCTTAGAGATCTCTCCCTCTTCCTTAAAAGATCATATATCATCTTATCTGTAACACATGATATCCTCTCATATAATCTAACTGTATGAGAACAGGATTTTTGTGTTTGTTTTGTTTTGTCTCTGTGTCCACATTTAGCACAGTGCCTTCTACTTAGTGGGCAGTTCATCAAAAATTGGATTGGATTGGCTGATGGATAATGGGTCAAACCAAACTTGTTGCTGTCACGCTTTGTATTTAGAGATCACTGTATGATGGAGAGGAAAGCATCCCCCTAACCACCAGCATCAGCACTTTCACTTTTTCTGCATGTCTTCTGCTAAAGTTCTATTTCAGTGTCTTAGCATGGTGTGAAGGTGAGCATGCAGGGCAGGCTAAATCAAAAGACTCTATCCTAGTAGGCCTTGTTATACTTATATCCTACGCTATAGGTCACTTTGGGCAGGTACACACATACCTGGCAATTGTTTCTTTACTTGCCAATGGGAAACTGAGTAATATCGGGAGAAAGACATCAGCAACTAGGGTAAAGATTTAATTCACAATGTCGTGGAATATTATTGTTCTGTAAGAAACGACCAGCAGGACAATTTCAGAGGGGCCTGGAGAGACTTGCATGAACTGATGCTGAGTGAAACGAGCAGAACCACATCATTATACACGGCAACAAGAAGACTATACGATGATCAGTTCTGATGGACATGGCTCTTTTCAACAGGGAGGTGATTCAGTTCAGTTCCAATGATCTTGTGATGAAGAAAGCTATATTCACCCAGAAAGGACTGTGGGAACTAAGTGTAGATCACAACATAGCATTTTCACTTCTTTTGTTGTTGTTTGCTTGAATTTTATTTTTCCTCATTTATTTTTCCTTTTTGATCTGATTTTTCTTGGGCAAAAAAATAATTGTATAAATATGTATATCTAAATTGAATTTACATATGTATTTGTCATATTTAACATAAAAAGTATTTAGTTCACAAGTAGTATCCCACACCAAGTCCAAGTACACATCCAAAGCTCCTAATTTCTGTATTTGTAGTGGCAGCCACTGACTCACTCACTCATAAATCCATGACAGTCATAGAATAACAAATTCCTCCCAAACACGCTACTCTCTTCCTATCCAATCTAATTATAACCTACTAATTAACTTCTCTTACAAACTACCTCACACACAATTTGAAGATCTGGTTTCTCAAATGCAAAATAACAATATTTATCCAGAAGTTACTTCCTAAATCTCCTGAATGACTCTGAAGCATAGGAAGGATCTTTTTTTCCCTCTGCCATCACTTTCTTTTCTTTTATCCTTCTTAAACTCAGAAAGAGAAAGGACAAATCTGAGGGGGGAAAAGTAAAACACTTCACATTTGTTTGGCTGTAATCCCATAGTTAGCATTTGTACATGATTCATTTCCATTCCCAAAGAACTTTAGAACCTCAAGAGGAATGAATGAAGGTTAAAAAGCTAAAGGATATTTGACTCTATCGAAGTTAGAAGTTATCTTTCTGAAACCTTTGTAAGCCCTGATAAGTTACCATCTAAGAAGTGTCCTGATGATATTGCAAAAATGTGCAGTAACTTCAGCAAAACTCAAAAACATAGAATCTTGGAAAGGGAAAGGACCATGTGTAATGAACCCAGAAGTTTTCCCACCCCACTAAATGAAGAAGCCCACAATAAGCTCAAAATTCCCCAATTATCCCCCCATCAGAATAAAAAATTCAATAATGAGCCAAAGCCTCTGGGATTTGAATTTCAACCAGTTACAAATTCCCCAGGAGTCTCTTCCCTTCCTACCCACTACCATGAATTAGCAGCACCAATCCCCAGATCTCAGTTCTTCCCTTGTTCTCCCATTGACTGATTCCTCTAGGCCCAGATAAACATTCTATTAAAATGTACCAGACTTCACTGGTTTGGGGTGTCTCCATTCCTTTTAGGGCTCCAGTGGGATATGAACAATTTTAGCAGCATCCCAGGGAACCGGACCTATTTCCATAATTCTCCCTGACTGCTCTTCATATTTTATGTTCCTGCAACAAAGCTGGCTTTCCTTACTGCCATGCTGTGTGCTACATATTTTCTTGATGTTCCAAACTATTCTAAGTCTGCATTAAGACACTATGAAACATACCTCCAGCATGGAAGCAGAAGACTACAGGGGTAGAACAGCACAGACATTGTGGGTTGCTTAACTATTTTTCTTTATTACAAAGGACAGTTAAATTCCAGAGTAGATGTAATGAGGAGACAATGGTTTATCCGGAAATGAATGTGATCTAAAAGCAAAAAGGTATCAGTAATTCTTTTTTCTTTTTTTTCTTTCTTTTCTTTTTCTTTTTTTCTTTTTTTTCTTTTCTTTTCTTTTCTTTTTCTGAGACTGGGTCTCAGGGCACATTCTTAAGTAACTGATGTTTAACCTAGAGAAGAGAAGACTTAAAGGAGGTATAATAGTTATCACCATACAAACGTTAACTGACTCCTTTTTTACAAGTTGGAGCCACTTCATTCCTGTTTAGATACCTTGGTGACTCTCTATCCTCAAAGGCTTACCATATTGATGCTGGGCTTGGTATAGATAGATAGTTAATAAAGTTAGCAGAGGGACATTGTAAATAGACTGCTACATCTGAAGTTAAGGAGAACCCTGTTCAAGTCTAGCATCAGACACTTGCCTACTGTGTAACTTTGATAACTCTAAATCTTGGTTTCTATAAAATGGGGATAAAAATAGCACCTACCTCCTAAGAGTTGTTGTGAGAATAAAATAAGATATTTTACAGTTCCATGAAAATCATAAAATACTATATTATTACTGTCTTGTATTATTAAAGCATTGCATAAAGATGTATTTTAGTATAAATTATGTTATGTTAATACTATAATATTAATATGAAATTATATCACATATAAGTTGATATGTATATAATATATAAAATGTAGTGCATCATATTATATTATATAATATCATTATATGATAATATACCATAATATATATAATTAGTGCATCATATAATTTTAGGATTAAGATGTTTATATTCATGCCTGTGTCAGTAACTTCTAAGGATTAAAAAAGCTATTAAATTTTTTGGAGACAATTGGAGTTAAGTGATTTGCCCAAGAGTCACATGGTTAGTAAGTATCCGAGACTGGATTTGAACTCAGGTCCTCCTGACTTGAGAGTTAGTACTCTAGTTTCCCTAAAAGGATGTTACATCCACATATATGCATGTGTGTATGAATATATGTATACATGCACCCACAAGAGTACAGCTCTTCTGTCTCTTCCGAGTTGCATTTCTAATCACCAGTTGCCTGCTGGACAAGTCTACTTAGATGGCAGCTCAAAATCAGTGTATCTAAATCATAACTAATGATCTTTTCCCTAAAACTCTCCCCACCACTACTAGCTACTTACCTGTTTCTGTTGACTTGAAGTCATCTTTGACTTTTCCCTCATCCCCAATATCCAGTTAGTTGCCAAGTCCTGTTGATTCCATCTCCACAGGATATTTTATATCTATCCCCCTCTGTCCACTTACAGAGCCCTAATAACCTCCTAATTTGCTGTCCTTGTTTCTAGTTTACTCCCTCTCCAATCTGACCTACACACAGCTGCCAGATTAATCAGCTCGAAGCCTGAGTAGAGCCATATCAGTCCTTAGCTCAGGAAACTTCAGTGGTTCCCTTTCATCTCCAAGTCAAAATACAAATCTGTGGTATTTAAAGCCTCAGCCCATCTTGCCAGACCACATAATTCTACCTCATTCATTCTATATTCCAACCAACCTGGTCTATCACTGTTCCCCACCCATGACACTCTATTTCCCACCCCCATGTCTTCAAAGAAGCTAAACCCTATGACTGTAGATTTTCCTCTCTTTACCACTGTCTCTTGAAATCCTTTGCTTCTCTTTAAAGATCAGCGCAGGTGTTTTCTGCTAAAGGAGACCTTCAATAATCCACCCAACAATTTTTCTGTTCTCTTCTCCACCCCCTTCAAAAAAATCTTTGTATTTGCTTTGCATATATTTCATATTTATTGACCTATATCCATGTTCTACCCACAAGTGCAACAAAAACTCCCCAGGCGCAAGTTTGTCTTTGTATCCCTAATACCTAGTATACAGTAAGTACTAATAAATGTGTGTTTAATTGAATAGAACCATGACCCTCCCCAAGAGTATCATGTAGTATACATTCATTAAATATGAAAATAAAACATAGTTAATCTTTCTCTATAAAAGTCCTCCTTCAATGCTTGAACGTCACCCTGGATTCTTGAAAGCTTTGTTAAGGGACCTCAAGCTCTGGCATTTCTTACAAAAATAGGAAGCCTTCAAGGACTGATATAATAATGGATATTGTAGCTATACTCCAGAGATCAGTACAAATAATTTCAAAGAAAGTCACCAGCACAATATTTGCCACTAGTAGTGAGGCTTTTTGTCTACACTCATTCTTATTTATATATTGTCTTCTAAGAACTATGATCTGCTCTAGTGAGACAACTTTATCTTTTTTTTTTCCGAATTGGGAGATCTTTGAAGATCCTTTGAGATACTGAAAAATATAACTTGGGAAACAGGTATGTCAGATCCTTGCTTTCTCTCCTTTAAGCAAGAGTCTAATTTAGTTTTGACTTTGTATTATTACAGGGTATAATGAGGTTTCAAGGAGAGTTTGGAACTTTACTATCTTAAATCCCTTTGACAAGAGAGAAAAATGAAATATATGCAGGGTGCTCTTACTGATTGAGGGTGATGATGACAAGGATATTCATGTTGTATATTGCTTAGTCCATGAAGAATACAAGAGGAAACTGACTATAGGCAACATAATCTACAAGCTGGATGTCATTTGGATTCACTTATAGTCTTGGACCAGGAATTAGTTCCCCCTCCCTCCCCACAATTTTTTTTTTATGGAAAGATTGCGTTTGTTCTGTCTAATGCAAAGCAGCTATCTGACACTTGTGACTCAAACCATGCAGGCAGAAGGAATTTTCTTTTAGGAAGACTACTTGTCCTTACATAAAATTACACTTTTATAGAAAAAGAATTTGTCATTCACCATGTTAATTCAAAGAATAATTTCTTTATATTATACTCACAGGCTAGAGAGCAGATTAAATCTTTGAAATTAGAATAAAATGGAAAGAGGCCCAACCTTTTCAAAAATAAATTCAAACCTATTATTAATCTTCTTGAAACCAACTTCATAATTTATGATTAATAATCTAGATAAGCCTTCATTGAATCTTGCTAACATCAGAATCCCTACCCCATGGTGTCTTGAAGAAGTAATTGTCCCAGGGTATTAGAAGAAAAACAACTTAAAATGATGCAATATATCTTCTGAAATATCAGATGTCAAAGTAAAAGCATAATTTCCTATCCCTTACTGCCTTCTTTCCCCCCCTCCCCATAATGACTTTTTCCATTTGGACAGAGACAGAACAATAGTGTTTGATGTAGCTGCATTTTGGGGAAAAGGCATGTTCAAAGGACACATCAATAAGAAATCACCTTCTCAAGATAAAGGAACCTCATTATTCTGTCCACTGAGTCAGTGTGAGAAATCTAGCCAGGCTACAGTAAATGGCTTTCAAAAAGCTCCATCATTGTATCATAATATTAGTTTTGATCAGATCAGTAAGGTTATTTTCCCCTTCTATTAAAGGGCACGAGCAGCCTTAGAAAAGAGAATTTCAGAGTTGGAAGAGATTTTGGAGGGCATCTAGTCCAACCCATTCCTAAACATAAGTCTCCTCTGCAACATTGCCAACAAGTGGTCATCCAGTCTCTACTTCAATACTTCCAGTGATAAGAAACTCATAAGCTCATTAGGCATCCCATGCCACTTTCAGATGATGCTAATTGTTAGTAAGTTTTTCCTTACATGAAACCAAAATCTACTTCTAGGCTCACTGAGACAGTGGATAAAATGTCAAACCTGGAGTCATGAAGACCTGAGTTCCAATCTGGTCTGTGTGACTCTGGGCAAAGTAATTTAACCTGTTTATCTCAGTTTCTTCTTTTGTAAAATGGAATAATAGCACTTCCCTCTCAAAGTTGTTGTAAGGATCAAGTGAAATAGTAATTACAAAGTGCTTACCCCATAGTAAGCTATAAAAATATCAACTATTATCATTGTTATTATTCTCTATTGTTTTCACCACTATTCAGAGTTCTGCCCTCTCAATCTAAACAGAACAAATCTTTTCCCACACATCACTTGAGGATAATTATCATGTTCCCCTTAAGTCTTTTCTTGTCTAAGTTAAACATCAGTTCCTTGTACAGAAAACACATATATACGGCACTTTTCTTTCTTTCTTTTTTTGCTGAGGCAATTGAGGTTAAGTGACCTACCCAGGGTCACACAGCTAGGGAATGTTTTGTGTCTGAGACCAGATTTGAACTCAGGTTCTCCTGACGTCAGGACTGATGTTCTATCCACTGCACCTATATGGCACTTTTAAATTTCATGAAAAACTTTACAAAAATCATTTCATTTGGACTTCATGTCATTCCTCTGAGGTATTATTATGGACCATTTATGAATGTGGAAATGAACTCAGAAAGATTAAACCAACTAGCAACTGTCAGAGCAAGGAATTGAACCCATGTCTTTTTGTCTCCTAGCATAGGCCACTATCTGTGACCATCACGGGCTTATATAACCTAGCCTCCAGTCCCGTCACCATCCTAGTCACCCTATTCTAAATGAGCTTTATCTTGTCAGGGCCACCCCACTCTGAAAGTCAGATCTGGATTTCCCTCAAGAAGATTCTGCTTTATGATGAAGACAGTCATATTCATCCAGAGAGAGAGGCCTGTGGGAACTGAGTGTGTACCAAAACACAGCATTTTAACACTTTCTGTGAATATTTGCTTGCATTGTGTTTTCCTTCTTAGGTTGTTTTTTATTTCTCTCTCTTTTTCTAGATCTGATGTTTCTTGTGCAGTAAGATAACTGTATAGATATGTATACATATATTGGATTTGTCATATGATTTTACATATTTAACATGAAAAAAAAGAAGATTCTGCTTTACTTCACATTCTGCTTTAAACAGGGAAAGGGAAAGAAAAAGGAAAAAAGGATTGATTATTGAGGGCAACTGTTCTTTCAAAGGTTTTCACTGAATTAATATTGAGGATGATGTAGTCCCAAATGGAAATTGCTACACTAATCAAGCCACAGGTGGAGAGCCCTTTTTCCTTCTAAGTACTACATTTTGACTAAAAAAACAAACTAGAGGGTATCCAGAGAAAAATGACTGAATTCGAAATGGCCCTATTTATTTTTACATAAAGAATTAAATCTTAGCAGAGTGTCTGATATCTTTTATTTGTGTCAAATACTTCACAAAAATTATGTGACCCTACATGAGATCATGACCTGTAGTTTAAGAAGCTTTGCTTTAGAGCATCAACCCTTTCCAGAACAATGGTGCCTGGATTCCATAATTCAGGAACTAAATAGAGAATAAAGTTTCTCAGTCTTTAAATATGTACTCGGTTCCCAAGCTCCCTCCCTTCCAGGTTGTCACTGATAAGAAAGTTTGAGAGGCCTAGAAGGGCAAAACTTCAAGGGAAAGAAAAATGTCCCCAGAATGGGGGATGGAGAATAATCTCTAGTAAAGCATGGTTCTACAGAAGGGTTTGAGGAGTTGTTTCCCTTCCTCGATACCCTTCTGCATCATTCTTAACAAGGCAATTGTGGTTAAGTGACTTGTCCAGGCTCACATAATTAGGAAGTTTTAAGTGTCTCAGGCCACATTGGAACTCAGGTCCTCCTGACTTCAGGAGCTTTAACCACTGCTCCATCTAGCTGCCCCAGCTCATCATTCCTTACAACACACCAGTATCCCATCACAATAATATACTACAACTTATTCAATCATTCCCAACTGATGGACATCCTCTTAATTTCTAATTCTTTGCCACTACAAAGGGAGTTGCTATCAATATTTTAGAACATATTGGTCCTTTGCCTTTTCTCTGATCACTTTGGGAAACAAGCCTAATAATGGTATTTCTATATCAAAAGGGAATGCAGTTTTATAACTTGTTGAACATAATGGCCAAATTGCTCTTCAAAATGATTGGGTTAGTTCACAATTCCATTAACAGGGTATGAGTATCCCTATTTTTCCACATCCCCTCCAGCATTTGTCATTTCCTCCTTCTATCTTTTAGTCAATCTGATAGGTATGAATCTGTCTTTTATTGTTGTTTTCCTTTACGTTCTTGTGACCTTTTGTATGTCATCCTCTTGGTTTTGATCTCTTCATTCTTCATCACCTCATATAAGTCTTTCCAAGTTTCCCTGAGTTGCTCTAGCCTGTATTTTATTATGGAAGAATGACATTCCATTATGTTTGCTTAGCCATCATCTGACTATTAGATACACCCTTTGTTTCCTTTTTATGCTATCCTAAAAAGTGCTACTATGAATATTCTGATGAAGCTCTTCCCTCCATCTTTGACTTCCTTGGAGTACATGCCTAGCAGTGGGATCACTGAATCAAAGACTAGGAATAGTTCAGTGACTTTTTCCAAATGATTCTAAGGTATTTTGTTTTCCAAAACCAATCACAGTTTCAGCAACAATATATTAATGTGCCTGCTGGTAATCCAGCTTAGCTGGTACACAAAGAATTTGAAGGAGAATTGTGTGAAATAAGACTGAACAAGAAGGCTGAAATCAGGTTTTAAAGGTCTTTAAATGCCAGGGTAAAGAATCTTGCAGGCCATATGTGCTCAATGAGCCAAATATGGTTCACTTTTTAACCTAATAAGGTAGGTCTTAATCATATATCCACCATTACTGTTGCATAACTGATTATCATCAAGTATTATTCTAGAAAGTTTAAATGAATTCAAATGATGAAGTAGAGTGTAATTAATTATAATAAAATCGATATTGTTCACACAAATACATGCAGCCATTCTCAAGTAATTGGGGGGGGTGTTGCTACTATTAAAACATAACTGTTAAGAGTTATTTTCTGTAGATCTTTTCTTTTTTTTTGAATAATAACCTTAAAATATGGTTCTCATAATGGCATCCCTGTGTCTCTACAATATATAATTGACAGTTTTGTAATTCATTGTACAATTCTATATTGCTTTCCCAAATAATTGCAACAATTTACTTCTCCAACCAAATGCCTATTATACCACAGCCCCATCAGCACTGAATTTTATTTTTTAATGGTATAAACTGATATATTAGAGATAATATTTTGGCTGTTTGGACACTTTTTAAGTTACTATTGATCATTTGTGTTTCCCCATTTGAAGAGATACATAGCATTTTGTATTTTTCTTATTCACTTCTTAGATTATATTCCAGCACCATAAATATATAATTACTAATTATATATTTATATATGTGATGTATATATGTAATATGCATAATTTGTATATGTACGTGACATATGTGACACATATGTGTAATATATAATTTATATGCACTTATGCATAATTTGTATACATTATTTTTATATTTTCCCCCCAGAGTTGAGAATAATACATAGGTAAGCCTTTGTTAAATGGATGAAGAACAAATGAACAAGTATAGCAGTAACTTGACAAATATGTGTTTCATATTTGTCAGCTAAACAACAAGATTTGTGTCTGTAAGCATTAATAATTAAAAGTTTGGTAATCTGAAGTCCCAGATTCTCTAAGATGGTACTGATTTTTTTTTAAAATGTACTTTTAAACAATTACAAAATGACTATCCTTTGTCCAGCCATTCTGGAGAGCAATTTGGAACTATTCCCAAAGAGTTATCAAATTGTGCATACCCTTTGTTTCTGCTTGGCTTATATCCAAAATGATCTTAAAGGAGGAAAAGGGATCCACATGTGCAAAAATGTTTGTGGTGGGCCTTTTCGCAGTGGCAAGAAACTGAAAACTGAGTCAATGCCCATCAGTTGGAGAATGGCTGAATAAGTTATGGTATATGAATGTTATGGAATATTATTGTTCTTTAAGAAATGACCAGCAGGATGATTTCAGAGAAGCCTGGAGAGACTTGCATGAACTGATGCTGAGTGAAATGAGCAGAACCAGGAGATCATTATACACAGCAACAATACTATACGATGATCAATTCTGATGGACATGAGTCTTTTTAACAGTGAGGTGATTCAGACCAGTTCCAGTGGTCTTGTGATGAAGAGAGCCATCTGCACCCAGAGAAAAGACTGTGCAGATCACAACATAGTATCTTCATTTTTGTTGTTGTTGTTGTTGTTTGCCTGCATTTTGTTTTCTTCCTCATTTTTTTTCCTTTTTGATCTGATTTTTCTTGTGCATCAAGATAAGTATGGAAATATGAATTGCACATATTTAATTTATATTGGATTACTTGCCATCTAGGGGAAGGTGAGGGAAGGGAGGGGAAAAATTTGGAACACAAGTTTTTGCAAGGGTAAAAGTTGAAAATTATCTATGTATATGCTTTGAAAATAAAAAAAACTTTAATAAAAAAAAAGAAAAAAGAAAGAGAGTTGCCTTCAAAACTTAAAAGTCATCAGAAATATTGAGATAAGTCAGAAACTGAACTCAGGCTATAACCTCAAGTTAAGTCAAAGCATTTATTAAGGTCTCTTAGATGCCTGTCAGTGTGCTATGTGCTGGGCATACAATGAAAAATATCAAAAATCTTGGTCCTTAAGGAGTTCACAATCTATTTTCTCTTATACCAATTAAATAAAGAAAAATATATTTCAACAGGTTCAGAATAGTGATAAGAGCCAAGGAGAAAACAGCCTAAAAGTTAAGAGGATCAGTTTTGTGGGATAAGGAACAAAGAGCACTGTATAGAAACTGAGACCATAGAAAGGATGCTTAAGGATTCTTTACCCACTCCACAGTTGCCTGGCTCCAGGGGGTAGAGTAATGAGGTGATGGGGGGAAAGGGGAGGGATGCTAATTTGTCTAAAATCATTCCTCAGTGATTAAAATTAAATTAAAAATACTCCCACTTCATTATTCATTCCAGCAATTATGAATTAATGATTCAATTATTTAAACCTATTTTCTTTTAAAAATTTTTCCATAATATTTTATTTTTCAAATACATGTAAAAATAGTTTTCAATATTCATTTTTGTAAGACTTGTGTTCCAAATTTTTCTCCCTTCCTTCCTTAATTCACCATTCTTCAAGACAGCAAGTAATCTAATATAGGTTAAATATGTGCAATTCTTTTAAACACATTTCCAGGGGTAACTAGATGGCATACTGGATAGAGTACCAACTCTGAAGTCAGGAGGGCATGAGTTCAAATGTGGTCTTGGATACTTAATATTTATTAGTTGTATGACCCTGGACAAATCACTTAATCCCAACTGCTTAACCCCCTAAAAAAGTTTTTTTTTAAAAATTAAACATTTCCATATTTGTCATGTTGTGCAAGAAAAAATCTGATAAAAGGGGGGGGAACCACAAGAAAGGAAAAAATAAACACATAAAAAAAGTGACAGTACTATACTTTTATTCATATTCAGTCTCTTTAATTCTCTCTCTGGATGCAGATGGCATTTTCCATCCCAAGTCTCATGGAATTGCCTTGAATCACCATATTGTTAAAAATAGACAAATCCATCATGATTGATCATCATATAACCTTTTTGTTATTGTGTACAATGTTCTCTTGGTTGAACCTATTTTCCATCCTCACCTGCCTGCTCCCTTGTTCCCATCCTATTTGTTGGTGGGGTTTTGTTTGTTTGTTTGTTTGTTTGTTTTTGCTGAGGCAATTGGGGTTAAGTGACTTGCCCAGGGTCACACAGCTAGGAAGTGTTAAGTGTCTGAGACCAGATTTGAACTTAGGTCCCCCTGACTAAAGGGCTGGTGCTCTATTCATTGCCCCAAGATCATGTACTCTTGGTGTTACTCCTTTCTCTCCATTCATTCTCTGGATTTTGTGCAATTTGGTTCCAATCTCATCACTGAATTAAAACTATTCTTTCCAAAATTATCAACTGTTTCTTAAAGAATAAATCTAATGATATTTTCTCAGTCCTTCTCCTTCTCGACCTATGCAAAATCTGATACTATTAACCATCTCACCCTAGACATTCACTTACTCCTTATTGGGTTTTCATGACACTGTTCTCTCATTTTTCTTCCTAACTAGGACTGTTCCTTCTTAGTCTCCTTTGCATGTCATAAGGTTGACTGCAATTATATATCAATGTTCTGTCCTAGCTCTTCTCTTGTTGCTTTACTTCCTTGCTTGATGACTTCATTAGTCTTTCATGAGACTTCATTAGATTTCATGAGTTCAAATTTCATCTCTACACAGATAAGTCCCAGAGCTATATATCCATCCCTATTCTATCTCCTGAGCTCTAATTGGCACATCAGTAAAATATACCCAAACAGAAGTTTTTATCTTTCTCCTCCAAAATAACCCTCTTTTGAACTTCACTATTACTCTCAAGGGTACCACCATCCTTTCATTCACCCACTTCCCAATGTCAGTGTCATCCTTCACTCTTCATTCTTTCTCACAACAATCAGTTACAGATTTTGTCACCTCTGTCTCCACAATATTTCTTTTATATATCCCCTTCTTCCTATTCACAGTCAACTTCCTAATTCAGGCTTTCATCATCTAGCCTTTTGCAATATTCTCCAGGCTGATCCCCCTGTCCTAGACCTCTCTCTACTTCAACTCCTCTTTCACATGACCACAAAAATGATTTTCCTAAAGCATATATCTAACCCAGTCACACCACTAGACAATAAACAGCAATGATTCGCTGCTACCTCTAGGACCTAAGATAAACTCCTAGTACGTTCCCATCTCTTTTATCTCCTTACTAAATATTACTCCCCTCCATGAACATTCCACTAATTTTAGCCGTATTGGATTACTTTTCTTCACATGTTTCTTTCACTCAGTTTAAGTGCTTTTTCCTTTTTTTTTTTTATACACACATGTAATGTTTTTCTTTCTCCAGATACAATACAAGACTATTTTTATCATTCATTTTTACAATGATTTGAGTTCCAAATTTTTCTCCCTCCTTCCCCTCCCCTCCCCTCTTCCAAAGAAGGTAGACAATTTGATCTACTTATACATGTACTTTCATGTGAAACATATTTCCATATTAGTCACAGTTGTGAAAGAACAACTCAAAAGAACAAACACACACACACACATACAAAAGTGAAATAAGTATTCTTCGATCTGCATTCAGAGTCCACTAGTTCTTTATCTGATACGGATAGAGTTTTTAATCATATGTCTTTCAGAATTATCTGGGATCATTGTATTATGGAAATAGTTATGTCATTTATAGCTGATCATCTTATAATATTGCTTTACTTTTTACACAGTGCATTTCACTGCATCAGCTAATAGAAATTGTTCATCATTTCTTATAAAAACAATAGTATTCCATCATTATTACATACCACAATTTATTCAGCCATTCCCCCAACTCATGGGGATCCCCACAATTTCCAATTCTTTGCTGCTCTAATGTTTTTTGATATAGATCCTTTTCCTTTATTAAAAATGTTTTTTGTGAGACGTGCCTAGTATTGTTAGGTCAAAGGGTATGCATGATTTTATAATACTTTGGGTATAATTCAAAATTGCTCTACAGAATAATCAAATCAGTTCATAGCTTCAGCAACATTAATATCTCATTTTCCTCACATCCCCTCCAACATCTGTCACTTTCCTTTTTTGTCCTATTAGCCAACTAATAGGTATGTGTTAGCCCTCAGAATTTTTTCAATTTGTATTTCTCCAATCTATCGTGAGTTCATGTGGCTATAGATAACTATGATTATTTCATTTGAAAACTATCCTTTTAAGGCCATATACACCCAGAGAGAGAGACATGAGATATGGACTACAACATGTCATTTTCATGCTCTATATCGATGATTGCTTGCATTGGGTTTCCTTTTTCAGATTTTTTTTGTTCATGTAGATATGATTGTCCTTGCACAGCAAGATAAGTATGGAAACATGTATACATATATTTGACTTGTCAAATATTTTAATATAATTAACATGTAGTAGACTTCCTGTCATCTAAGGGAGGGGAGGGGAATGGGGGGAAATTTGTAATGGAAAGCTTTGTAATGGTCAATATTGAAGAACTACCCATACATATGTTATGCAAATAAAAAGCTTTAAAAAAAAGAAAAAGAAAACTATCCTTTTCTTTTAATCATTTATCAATGGCTCTTATTTTTACAAATTTGATTCAGTTCTCTATATGTTTTAAAAATGAGGGCTTTACTAGAGAAACTTGTTCCAAATTTTTTTACAATTACCCTTCCTAACTATATTTTCCCTTATTTATTCTATTCTCTTTTTTTATTTTTAATGGTATTTTATTTTTCCAAATATATGCAAAAGTAGTTTTTAACACTCACCTTTGCAAAACCTTGTGTTTCAGATTTTCCTTTTTCTCCTTCCCTCTACGCCCCCCAAGACTGAAAACAATTTGATATAGATTAAAAGGGTGCAATTCTTCTTAAACATATTCAAATTGCTGAGCAAAAAAAAAATCAGATCAAAAAGGAAAAAAATGCAAGAAAGAAATAACAAGCAAACAAACAAGATGAAAATACTATGCTTTGATCCACATTCAGTCTTCATACTTTTCTTTTTAAATGTGGATGCTAAGGTCATTTGAACTAATGCCTTGCCATTGGAAGTTATATTTGTTTTTATTTGTCACATATACTTAAATATGAATTTTCGGACAAAATGAAAGCTTGAGGGCAGGGACTGTGTCATTTTTGTCTTTGTATCCTCCCATCTTGAACAAAATCTGACATATAGTAGATGTTTAGTAAATGTTTATAGAGAAATCTTCCTGAAGATAGGGGTTGTCTTGCTTTTGTAATTGTATCCTCAAGCTTAATGTTAATAAATGCTTTTGATTCATTCATTCATTACTTGCATTGCTGACCCCATTCTCAAATATACCTCATTAGACTTCAAACTTCACAGGGGAATTAACCTCTTATTTAAGCTTGAAGCATTCTGTAGTTTAGCAAAGCCTAATCTGCTTTTGTTCAAATAAAACAAATTTCATTACATTCGCATTTCAGGAGATAATTTATCTTCATTTCTGATTACTAATTGACTCACTCGATCAATTCAGTCAAGACTTTTAACTTGGGGTCTATAAACACATCATAATCCTCTTTTATTTTATCTTAAAACATTGTTCTGATGTGGGATCCATAGGCATTTGAAAACTCCCAAAGGGGTCTAGGTCACACAGATTAAGATCTCTATCACCCTGATCTATACCTTATATTTAAACATCAGTTGGCAACTAATTAAGGAATATTTCAGGGAATTTAATTGTAATCATACCAGTTTGCATGTTTTGTAAATTGGCATTTTCTGATAGAAGAATGTGAAATCAAATTCAGGCTATAACTTTGTCGACTTAAGTTTTTTACTTGCTATGTTACAATCTAAATGAGGCAAGTTTAGGACCAAAGCTATGAAAGCCAATTGATTAAAATAATCTTCATCTAAGCACTATCTTCTCTAGACCAAGACATGGTATTTTTTTTAAAATCCATGATTCATAACTTATTCAGCCATTCTCTAATTTATGGGCATCCATTCAGTTTCCAGTTTCTTGCCACTACAAAAAGGGCTGCCACAAACATTCTTGCACATGTGGGGCCCTTTCCTTCCTTTAAGATTTATTTGGGATACAAACCCAGTAGAAACACTGCTGGATCAAAGGGTATACATGTTTTGATAGCCCTTTGGGCATGATTCCAAATTGCTCTCCAGAATGGTTGAATCAGTCCACAACTCCACCAACTGTATGTCCCAGTTTTCCCACATCCCCTACAATATTTGCCATTATCTTTTCCTGTCATGTTAGCCCAGCTGAGAGGTATGTAGTGGTATCTCTGAGTTGTCTTAATTTGTATTTCTCTGATCAATAGTGAAAATCCCTATGATTTAATGATATAGGAACCTCTGGGTGAAGAAATCCTCTCCAAATCAGCACTACATGTTTTATGTCTTATTTGTCTGGGACACTGAGAAATTAAGCCACTGTCCTAAGATTACACTGATGCCATGACTCTGAAGTGAGACTTGAACCCGGTTTGGTACCCAGAAGACCACTATTCAACATTTTTTCTTGGACACAGAAATAATCAAGTGATGCATTTATTACCTATTTCCTATGTGCCAGGCACTATATTAAGAAAAGTAATCACTGATGCACTCAGGAAAACTGAAGTAATTGTTATCGAAGACAAGGACTTCAGTTTGCAATTGTAATCACAAAGTGACAATGCAGAACACCTGAGCATCAGCTTTTTGGATTTCTATTAGCCTTATCTCACATCTCCCAGTCTTTCGTGCTCAGATATTGCGGGGAGGGGAAAAAGATGTAAGAAGACGTATGAATCAAGTATTTAAGTTTCATACCAAAGGCTATAAGGGAAAATATTTTCCCTACCACCAATCCAAATAAACCCTGTCTGGGTTACTAAGAAAGGATCTGGAAGTATTAATATTTGGAAAAAATAAGGTCAAGAGTGAATTGGTTTATGAGTGAGACCACCAGAGCTCAGGGACTAGTTTGTGCGACATTGAGCAAGTCACTTAAATCCCTCTGACCCGGTTTTCCTATTAGCAAAGTAAGCAATTGGAGTAGGTAATCTGATTCCCAACAGCTCAAAATCCTATGCGCCACTCTCCCCACGTGGTCATTTCTACTAATGACTGCCCTAGGAATAAAGGGCGGGAATAATATTGCAGCTTTTTTTTTTTTTTTTAAATCAAGGCCTGATTCTCATCGAAGGTAATAATAGGATTGTTACACCCACCCCACCCACCACCACTTCCGCAGGGTCTCATAAATGCTCACAACAGGCTTTTCTTTTCTTGGTCTTGTTTAAAGGGGTTTTTAAACGGGTACTTCCTGCTGGGGAAATTAAAGCGCAGCAAAGGTCGGCTGTAGGTGTGGGCCGGGGAGAGAAATATGAATCGACCAGAAGAGCCAACGTCCCTATACAAGGGGAAGGCCGGGCCTGGGGGGGAAGGTTGAAGTACCCAACCAAAACATACCCAGGGCCCGAGCCGGAACCAGAGCCTCCGCCGCCGCTGCCGCCGCC
>JAJPUD010000737.1:126018-242959 GCA_023553655.1 Myrmecobius fasciatus | reverse complement strand
CCCCCCCCCCCATCCCTTCCCTTCTCTGTCCTCCCTCTTCCTTTCCCCCAGTTCGGGAGGATGTATGTGGTTAATCTCTTTTTTGGAGCTTTGGGGAGGGGGAAGAAATGTCAATTGTTCCTCAAGGTAGAACCCTATGGGAAAATCTGAGTCCAGGCCAACTTGGAGAATTAAATATTTGGGGTTCTTCCGTCTGAACCTACCTTTGGATTCAGGACTAAAATTCAGACAGGATTTACTGAATACCTACTATGTACTGGTTGCTGTGATTGAAAGCAATAAGTTTGAGAGAGAGAATACTCTGCGAAATTATAAGAAAACAAAACTAATATTCCTGAAACAGGGAAAAGACTATGTTTTTCTAGGTTTGGGCTCCATTTCCTTATGTTGTAAACTAAAGACTCTCCCTACCCCTTAAAAAAAAAGGGGGGGGACAGCTAGGTGGCGCAGTGGTTAGAGCACCAGCCCTGAAGTCAGGAGGACCTGAGTTCAAATGTGGTCTCAGACACTTCCTAGCTGTGTGACCCTGGGCAAGTCACTTAACCCCAATTGCCTCAGCAAAAATCGAAAAAAAAAAAAAAAGAAGAAAAGAAAAAGAAATTGTCAGCAACAGGTAGAATTTCCTGAACAGTTTCTCCCCCCTCTTACAGGTGTGAACCGGCACTTCCACATGATCTGCATCAGGGACAAGTTCAGCCAGAACATAGGTCGACAGATTTCCTCCAAAGTCATCTGGGACCATTTAAGTACTATGTACGATATGCAAGCATTGGTAAGGAGTGAGTTCCAACACAATGTTGAACTGTAAATAAAAGTGAGAGGATTTAATTCTGTTCTTCCAGTGAGTTCCTAGGAAACTTAAAAACCTTAACAGGAGTGCCTGGCTATAAGAAAATAGGGTGTGTGGAAATCCTGCCTAAAAAATTTAAGGGGATAGTTGCTAAAACAGTAAAATTGTGTTGAATTTGAATTCAGCTAACTGGAACCCATTAATAAAGTGTTAGAATTTGAAGGGGGCCTTAAAGATCATCATCTTGCATCCTCATTTTACAGGATGAGAGAACTAAGACCCACAAAGGAAAAGGAATTTGCTGAAACTTGTACAGCTAGTTAGTGGCAAAAACAAGACTAAAAACCCAGTGTTCCTGAGCCCTCTTTCCACAATACTAAGCTGATGGTCCATAATTTCCAAGAATCTGCACAAATTCAATTATTGGAAGGAAATCGCAACTTCGCAGTTTTCAGAGAATTGTCTCAGTACTCCCCTTTCCTCTCTCAGATGAATATGGACTGCAATGGAACAGTCTATTGTAATGAGCCAAACAGGCTGGCCCAGTCCAGATGGAATCCCAAGATGTTCAGGTATGAGGCAGTGAAAAGAACATGGGTTGAATAAAAAGATGGTTTAAGTCTAGACTTTGACATTTACTGAGCTTCATTTTCTTCATCTGCAAAAGAGAGATAATACTTGGCACTCCTGCCTCAGAAGTTGTGTGAAGATGAAATGTAAATATATAGAAAATGTTTTGTGTCTTATTTGAGCTCTTATTTAAGTTCCTGACCTCAAAAACCAAGGAACAAACTAATCTTTAAGTTTCAAAAGTGGTTTTTTAGGGACTGAAAATAATAGGTGAAATAGCCAGGATTTGAATCCTGGTTCCTTGACAAAGCCAGTTTGTTTTCTTGGGTTCTAATCCCAGCTCCTCGATAGATCCTAGCTCACGAAATTGGGAGAGGAGTAGTAAGCAACAATGAAAATACTTTTCTCATACAAATTCCTTTACCATATAAATTTCTTTGCAAATTCCCCTTTAATGAACTCAAGTTTAATTCTTTTGTTTCCTCCTTTTCTTAACTCATTCACTATGTATTACAATTTTCAGATTTAAATCACCTGCTCACATTTTCTTTGCCACATATACATGCTCACATTTATTCCTCCTCTTTATTCCATAATTTTTATGATTTCTCCCATCCCCCTCCTAACTAAGATGTGCTATGTATTTTTTTCCCAAAATTCAATCTATATATACTGTCTGCTAACAGCTCCTCAAATATTTTTGGTCATTTCACTTGGAAAATAGATGCCCCTTGTATTAACATTATCTTATTTCTCTGACCTTTGTTGGTTTTGTCAAGTTTCTCTTGGTGTGCTTAATATCTTAGGCAAGAAACTTTTATCCTGATGAAGACTTTTGCTGCAGCTTAAAACAACTCAGTTTTGCCTCAAGTTACAGAAGGAAACTGCAGGCTGTCCTTAAAAGTTTTAATATATTTGAAGACAGTTTCAATTTGTTTTTTTGGTTAGGTTTGATTTTTTTTGTCCCTTTTCCCCTTTAGTGGAAATGCTGTGGTTTTTTTTTTTCTTTTAATTTATGACTTTTTCAAATGGATAAGTGATTAGCATTTTAAAAATGTACATTTCATACTCCAGATTATTTTCATGCTACTGAAATGAGCAAAGAATGGCTTTTAGTTATATTAAGCTAATTAGTGGTGGCATTTTCTTGAAGATTTTGAATTATATGTCCAAATTGACAGTTTTTTTCTTTGTTTCTTTAAAAAACAAAACTGTACTTTATTTGATGTTCAGCATGAGTCTGAGATTCTTCCATTCCCTAATTCAGAGAAGAACTTCATCCTTCCTGAAGAAATTATTCAAGAGGTCAAAGAAGGTAAGAATCAATTCCAGGTTTGTCTTTACCAAAGTTAGATAAGAATATTAAACATTGGTTAAGTTCTTGATCAAGTGTAACAAGCTGGTTTAAGACCATTAATCCTTATCACTAGCCTAGAAGATTTTTCTGGTACCCAGTAAAAAGACAGTAATATAATTGTTTTGATTTATTGTCACTTCTAGAGATAGATCTAATAGTATCATAGAGATAGTTTGTATTCATACTAGTTTTCTTTTGGAAAATGATTATTGCTCAAGAATAACCTGATTTTTATTTGTTACTAAAAAAAAAAAAAGCCGACCTCTTGAAAAAGTACCTTTCAAGTCTTTCTAAGGAATCTAGTATTTGAGTATAGATCTAAGTATTTACCATTGTGTTTTATGTTTGTGTTATGTCTTCATCTGTATTTATCTCCCTTGTTAGTTTATAAGCCTTTCAGGATAGAGAGAAATTCACATAGTACCTACCTATTTTGGTGATGTATATATATCAGATTGCCAGT
This sequence comes from Myrmecobius fasciatus, assembly GCA_023553655.1. Lineage (NCBI taxonomy): Eukaryota > Metazoa > Chordata > Mammalia > Dasyuromorphia > Myrmecobiidae > Myrmecobius > Myrmecobius fasciatus. The sequence goes on along the minus strand of JAJPUD010000737.1, from coordinate 239,779 downwards.
TAAAATTTTTTTTTTAACTTATTCTTTTTACAGGAAAAGTAATGATTGAAGATGAGATGAAGGAAGAAATAAAGGAAGAAATGGATCCACACACTGGTACTGAAGATGGTAATTATGTAAACTGTGCCATACCACATTCACCTGGTTTATCCAGGAAGCTGTATCATTTAAAATTGATTCAGCTTAGCGGTTTAGCAGCAATATTTGACCTATTAGTCTTTTTATTGGTCCTGTCTTAAATAGTCATTTAGAGAATATGTTTCAACTGCTAATGAATATTTTTACTTTATTGTAAAGAAGTATCTTTTTTAAAAAAAAGAATTAAAGCATCTGTAATTTTTAGTGATAATAAATTCATTATGGTGCAGCTAACTTATCCATCAGCACCTTCCAGTTTAGGTAGACTGGTCTTCAGATGATAAATGCACAGTTAGCATATTACATATCTTGAAGTTAAATCTTTTCAAGGCTGGCAGCAAGAACCTATTGGAGCTTGCATTCTCCTAAAACAGCCTTCACGAAGCTAGTTTCACTTCTGTGCTATGATGAAGCATCGGAAGAGAATTTGAAGAGAGCAGCTTAACAGTGCCCCCAATTTTCTCTCAGTTCTGCAGTAGTATTTTACTGATTAGTAATGATGCTGAAGAATTTGTGGAGAAAGGGGGAGAATAAAAAATAAATTTTAAGAATGACTTTCTGATACAACTAGCCATGGGTCATATTTTAAAATCTACCTTCAGTCAAATGCTATAAGAACAAATATTTTAAATAAAATTATGTAAGAAAAATATTTATAGGTTCAAGTAATGGTTTATTTAATGTGGCAATATTTTGTACAGCAAAATCCCAGTAAAACAAAATCTGAATAACTTAAAAAGATGACATTTGTATCAAAAAACTGGATAATTGTAAGGTTTTTTCAGACTTAAAAGTGACAGGCATACTCAAGTAAAATGTATGAATGTAGTATAACTTAGGAAAGGATATGGAAGGAATCAGGGAGCATTAAAAGATTTTCTGACTATTATGTGTATGGCTGTATTAATTGTAATAAGGGTCACTTGAAATATGGGGGGGGGACTTTAAAAAATATTTTCAAAAAATTCAATTTCATGGTTAATGAAATAACAAAAATAATTCTGTTTCTCAGTTTTTACATCTTCAGGAAATTTGGGGAAAGGAGCTGAAAAGTCCAGTGGCAAAGAAAAAGAAAAGAGCTCATCGGACCCTGGGTCTAAAGAAGGAGCAGACAAGAGGAAACGCAACCGGGTCACAGAAAAGGTCTTAAATGCAAACAGCAATCCCTCTAGTCCAAGTGCAGCCAAACGTCGGAGAACATAGGCCGTTCCTAGTAACTTAGAGAGGAATAAGAAGGAAACAAAAATTGATGATGTTTACTTTAGAGGAAGGAATTTTTGATAAGTTTTTATTAAATGAAACAAATGGTTCAGGTGGTATATATTGTCATTTTTGCTAATCATTGGGAAGGGAGTATAAAAAGATTAGCATGAGGGAAGAGGTTGAGAAGTTTATCCTATGCTTGCTAGGAATATGGTTTGAATACAGAAAAGAGTCTAGCTTACCTTGATGGCAGTAGGATATTTGTTGAGCATTCTAGCTGAGTTCTCAAATTTCCCAAGGTAAAATAGTAGTTTTGCAAGTGTGTACTTAAGGAATTTTGTGATGATATACATATAGAAAGATTATTTATGTATTCTTTGTGTTTTTGAAGTCAATTTTAATTTCTTAAAGATGTGCTGACCCTTTAGGTTCTTACCAGTTTTCCTTGATTTGGTATCTGAAATGAGTTGTAGGATCAAAAAAAAAAAAAAATTATTATTTTTTTTTTAAACCATAGTAAAGCAAATGCCAATGTGAACTAGGGAGACAATTCAAAGGGGGCCCTCTTTCAAATGGATAAGTTTCCATATACTAAGCAAAGCATTATTCTCAAGTAACATAACTCTGAACTAGGAGCAGTACAACATTGACTATTATGTCAGAAAAAAAGTTTAAATTTTCTACCCACTGAAGTAAACATAAAATCTCTTCTTGGAGACTTCAGTCATACCTGTCCACTTAAGGTTAAGTGTAGGGCTGTAAACGTTTTCTTGCTGAGTGCTCCATGAGTCAGGGGTCTTGATTGAATTGCTTTCTAGTGCCACAAAATGTGTTAGAACTTCTCTTCTTGCCATCAGAGAGACCAAGAATTGGATGTTTTGACTCATTCGTGTGTATTGTATATAATTGGTTTGGTATTTCATTATTTAATTTTTAAGAAAAATATTTTACTAGTGTTTTATATGGAAATAATATTGCAGAAGCTTAATCTTGTGTTGTATTTTTTCTGAGAAATTTGTTTTAAGGTCATGACTATTTTGAGATACTTGTTGCTCGGTTTTATATGCTGGAATATGAACATTTGTAGCAGTTCTTATTTATTATGCAGATGGTTGCAGACAGACCAAATAAATGACAGTTTTGTGGGAGGGAATCTTAGTCTGTTGAACTGGCGTTGGATATGGCACAAAATGCTTATTTGGAATATACCCTCGTTTGACTGCTGAATAAAAGTACTAAAAATCTCTTAAATTGTCTTGTATTAATACCAAAGTGGGTCAGGTTTATATTTCAAAGATTTTTGAATTCTTCAGTGCCTCTTCCGATAACCTGTATGCCTTCCAAACCTAAGAAGATAATTTTTTCCCAAATTACTCTTGATTAAAATAATTTTTCATCTGAGAACCTTTTGATGAGGTATTTTTTTTTTAGTCTTAGCTGGGTGAGCATCCAGCTTAGTAGCAACTGGAAGAGCTTGCTGAATCCAGGCATAAGTAAGAAGAACTGAGTTATTTCTATGCATAGAGCTTTTGGAAAAAATTTTACTAAATAACCCAAATTGTTGATGTTTTGCATATTCATCTATTTGTTAATCAGTTACGGATCAGAACATAGAAAGATTAGCTTATGGAGAAAAGACAATTCTACCTCTGGCTTCCAAGAAAGAGAAGATGAGTTAAATAAGGAGAAGTCTTATGGGTAATGGGGAGGAGGGAAAAAAGGGAGATGGCGTTGATGTAGTAAACAAAGCCAGAAATTGAATTTTGGTGAGGAAAAATTAGGAACATTTAAAGAACAAACTAGTTCCAGATACTGGTCTGTGAGAGAATTGAAGGAGGCCCAGGAATTAAGAACCTAAAAAGGAAGGAGATAAGAATTAGCAAGACAAGGAAAATCAGAACAGATAAGTAAAAACAGTCCAAGGGTAAAGGAAATTGAAAGACTTGGTTATTGGCATAAGTTGGTCAGATAAATTGAAGCTATAAACCATCAGGGAAAATTCTTCAGACTACTGTTAAAACAACTAGAAGTTCCACCTCACCCATCCGATTGGCATAGATGACAAAAGAGGAAAATCATTGTCCGACAGGATGTGGGAGAGCAGGCACATTAATGTATTGTTGGAACTATGAAATAGTCCAGCCATTCTGGAGAGCAATTTGGGACTCCACCCCCCAAGTCACTCAACTATACATACTCTGACTCAGTGATGCAGATCCCAAACTTAATTCCCTCAAGAATCAAAAACATTTGTATAAAACTTTAATAGCACCCCTATTTTGCTATAGAAAAGAAAGGAGTTTTTATCAATTGAGAAATAGTTCTTTGAATGAAATGAATTATTAAACCATAAACGATGAAAGGAGTATTGGAGAATCATGAAAAAATGAGCAGATTTATGCAAAAAACAAAACAAAACCAAAAAACCCAGAACCAGAACCATATATGCCGACTAAAACATGAAGAAAAACAACTGAAACTGATATAGTGATGACAATGACTACAATGGATTGAAAAAGCATGCTACTCGCCTTCTGAGAGATGAAACTTCAACCTCCTAGACTATTACATGGAGAGAGATATTTAGAGTTTAAAAGAATATAGTTGAAGCCCTTCCAGAAGCAGGAGGAATGGATGCTCTAGAAAGGAAACAACTGCTTTTCTTCCAAAGAAAGCTCTCCATAGAAGCTATTAACTGACAGATCATTGATAAGGATCAAAGAAAGCATTGAGAAGTAGTGATCACTTGTTTGTAGCTTTTAGTAAACATTTATTTCCATTATCTACCTTGTGAGGAAGTATCTAAAAAATAATAGAAAGCCCACCAAAACTTAACAATCGAAATAGAAGGCTGCTGCCAACTTCTAGTAATACGTTTATGTGCAAATGACAATGCCGGAAGGATCTAAAAAGTATTACCAAAGATTAGGAAGACCTGGACAAGAAACAACACTAAGGTGGTCACAGGTTGTGTTTTTCTCATTTATCCACTGAAGGCTAGAGATACATAAGAGAAAAACTAATTTGGGAAGTAAACAACTAGCTAAGAAAGTGGTACCTGAAGATAGAATTTGGGCTTTAACCCAAAGCTGAAAATAACCTGACATGATAGGTTCCTGGCCAGGGGCAGAGTAGGATATAACAAAGTTTTATAAGGATGTACATGATAAGTGTCTTATGAATCAAATCAAAAGGGTTTAAAATAAGAATAAAAAAGACTACATAGGTGTATCCAAAAAAGATACCTAAAAGAGTAGCTATAGTGAAGAATTATAATTCAAACACTGTTGGCTCAGTGGAGAAAAAAATTCAAGAAAGGAACTAGTAATTAAAAAAAAACCTTGGCCCTCAAATGTCTTTACACAAAGATAACAAAGTTTAAAAAATAAGAGAAAAAGATACCCTAATACAAAGGGGGCACATTTGTCCTCATATCACTAAGGCTTGGAATTGTATATTGCTTAAATCAATATACAGCCAGTTCTACTATAATACTTTTTTTTATTTAAATGTGAATTTGTTCCAATATGATCAGGGAACAATTTAAACATAAACTGAATTTTGTGTTTGCTTATATTTCATCCTTGAGAAACAGCACAGGATCATAGAAAACTGCACTACTTCACAAGCCGCAGCCTTTCCTGATGCAAACCTCCAAAAACTTCAGGTCTCTTTCAAGGTAAAATGCAGTGTTTGTTGTCTGTCTTCTGATGCAATAGGAGCTGTGGCAATAGAACCCTGAGGAGGGCTGTTCTACCCCACTCCCTCCCCAACCATCCACTCCACTCTCTACCATCTCCTCTCCTCCACCAACCCTGTTGTTTAGATGAAGTTGCCTTCTTGCCTTCAGCAATTCAACTTTACTACCTTGGCACTTCTGGGAATGATAGAGGATAGCAAGGCACAGCCTGAGCACTCAACCATAACTATTAAGAGTATTTGTGTAATATGTATAGAACTATACTGTTTTCATTAGATTTCTATTTGTGTGTGTGTATGTCACTGAAGTTTTTGAATGTTGTGCTTCTAACTCCATTTTCTCCATAAACTGGTTTTTGTGAAATTTTGCATGGCTTCATGATTTTTTAGGGATGAATACATCAAGTTACAGCAGAATTGACCATACTTAAATCAAAAGAAATGAAAGGAAAGAGGGTAGGGGGTATGGAATTATATATTATATATTAAGAAGGAATATTTTGGGGGGCAGCTAGGTGGCGCAGTGGATAGAGCACAAGCCCTGAAGTCAGGAGGACCCGAGTTCAAATTTAATCTCAGACACTTAACATTCCCTAGCTGTGTGACCCTGGGCAAGTCACTTAACCTCAATTGCCTCAGCAACAAAGAAAAAAAAAAAAGAAATATTTTTTGAAGAAATCCAAGAACCAGTGTGGAAGCTTAATGGAGAGCATTTGAGTGGTGGTCAGTGGAGTGAAAAAGAAGAATCTTTTTGTTCTGAAGAAATTACAGAATACCTTCTCAGATGTGTTTTCCCCAACTGTCTCAAAAAAAAAAGTGGTCTTTCTCCTTACCAAGGGTAATCCTTCTATATATGTATCTGAACACATTATGGTTTCTCCAGTACAATACACCCCTACTCTCATTCCCACTTCCTTAATAATTTACTTCAATTTTTCATTCTATTGAATTCTTCCCTAATGCCTACAAACACATTAATGTCGCCTTTATTTCTCTTTAAAAAAACAAAACAACAACAACAACAAAAAAAAAACCCTGGCATTCATTTATTTTTTTATTTTCTTTTGCCCTCTCTAAAAAGGTCTTTGATTTCCTTTTCTCCTGGATTCTTGCCTCTCTGTAAACAATATATTTTATACCCCTGTCTGATTTCTCAATCTCCTTTTTTGGATCTTCATTCAGGTCACATCCACTAATTACAGTTATCCCCCAGAGTTTTGAGACCTCTTCCCCTTTCAGTTGGTGATCTTATGAGTTCCCACGGTTTAAATTATCCTCTTATTTGCAGATGATTCCTAGATTATATATTATATATATATAATCTTTCTCCTAAGCTGTAGCTTTATCACCAGCTGTCTTTTGAACATCTTCAGTGTCCCACAGGTATTTCAAATTCATCATGCCCAAAGTCTTTTCCTCCAAACTCTCCCCTTTTCCCAACTTTCTAGTTACTATCAAGGGAACCACTGCCTTTCCTGTCACCCATGATCATAAACCTGAGTCAACCTTTCTTTGACTTCTCACTATACCAGTTATCCAATCTCTTGGATTTTTAAATTTTTATTTATTTATTTTTGTTAAATTTTAAATTCTGAACTGTTCTCTCTTCCTCCCTCCCTTCCTACTCCACACTAGAGAAGGCCACAAACTGATACATATTTGTAAATATAATAAGCCCATATTCTGAGTACCTCTATTAGTTCTTTCTCTGGAGGTGGATAGCATCTTCCTTCATAGGTTCTTTATAGTTAAGTTTAGTATGTATAATATTCAGAATAACTTGGTTGTTAATTATTCTTCATACAATATTGCTGCTACTGAACACAGTGTTCTCTTAGTTTTGCTTACTTTTAATTATTTCATGAAAGATTTTACATTTATTTTAAAATCAACTGGTTCATCATTTCTTTTCTTTCTTTTGGAATTATGTATTGCATTTTGTTTGCTTATTCATTAGTTTTCAAAATTCATTTTCTTTTTTTTTGTTTGTTTTTGTTTTTGTTTTTCACACAACACAATCTGATCCTTCAGCACACATGGGACACAGGATAGAACAGCCTTAACTCAATTTTACTCCAGGTAATTGTACAGTAACTTACAGAAGGTGGAACTTTTTTTTTTTATTAAAAGCTTTTTATTTATAAAACATATGAGTGATTTTTCTACATTGACCTTTGCAAAAAACTTTTTTTTTCCAAGTTTTTCCCCTCCTTCCCCCCACCCCCCACCCTTAGATGACAGGTAATCTAATACATGCTAAATATGATAAATTATATGACAAATCCAATATATGTATAAATATCTATACAATTATCTTACTGCACAAGAAATATCAGATCTAGAAAGAGAAGAAAAAAAACAACCTAAGAAGGAAAACAAAATGCATGGAAATATTCACAGAAAGCGTTAAAATGCTGTGTTATGGTCCACACTCAGTTCCTACAGGCCTCTCTCTGGATGTATATGACTATCTTCATCACTAAACAATAGGAACTGGTTTGAATCACATCATTGTTGAAGAGAACCATGTCCATCAGAATTGATCATCGTATAGTCTTGTTGCTGTGTATAATGTTCTGGTTCTGCTGATTTCACTCAGCATCAGTTCATGCAAGTCTCTCCAGGTCTCTCTAAAATCATCCTGCTAGTTGTTTCTTACAGAACAATAATATTCCATAACATTCATATACCATAATTTATTTAGCCATTCTTCAATTGATGGGCATCCTTTCAATTTCCAGTTTCTTGCCACTACAAAAAGGGCTGCCGCAAACATTCTTGCACATGTGGGTCCCTTTTCCTCCTTTAAAATCTCTTTGGGATACAGGCCCAGTAGAAACACTGCTGGGTCAAAGGGTATGCACAGTTTGATAATTTTTTGAGCATAGTTCCAAATTGCTCTCCAGAATGGTTGGATCCATTCACATTTCCACCAACAATGTATCAGTGTCCCAGTTTTCCCACATCCCCTCCAACAGTCATTTTAGCCAATCTGACAGGTGTGTAGTATTTCAGAGTTGTCTTAATTTGCATTTCTCTGATCAATAGTGATTTGGAGCACCTTTTCACAACATTCATTTTCATAGGATTTTGTGTTCCAAGTTTTTCTCCTTCCCTCCCTTACTCCTCTCCCCATCAGCAAAGAATCTGATATAGTTTAAACATGTACAGTCCTTTTACACCTATTTTTCACATTTGTCATATTGTGCAAAAAAAAATGAGACTAAGAGGGGGGGAAACCCACAAAACTCATATTTCTCACATCTCAGTGGTTTTCCATCACAATCATGTTCCACAACTTGTTTAGCCATTCCCCAATTGATGGACATTCCCTAACTTTTCAGTTCTTTGTCACCACAAAGGGAGCTGCTACAAATATCCAATCTCTTTGAAAGTCTTGTATTTCTTCATAACATCTCTTGTACATGTACCTTCCTTTCCCTTTACACAGTGTACCTGGGTGCCTCATCCTCATGCTTTGATAATTACAATCGTTTTGTGGTTGCCTTTCTGTTTTGTGTTCTCTCATTTCAGCCTATCTTTCATTGAGTTGCCAAAGTGATTTTGTTAATGCAGGTATGACTATGGTATTGTGCCCACCACCACCACCACCACTACACACATACTCAATAAAATTCAAAGGCTCTCTATTATCTTCAATATCAAATATAAAAGGATTCATTATTTAAAACTCTTCACAACCTGTGACTCCTTTCTATCTTTCTAGTCTTATCTTTCCCTCACCCACTCCTTTAGAATCCAGCCCCATTGACCATTTTACTCTTCCTCCCACACAGCAGCCCATCTTTCTTTTCATGATCTGTCCCACATGCATAGAATATTCTCTCTGCTTCCTAAATTCTCTGACTTCCTTCAAGATTTATCTCAAATCTTTATTTCTGCCCCTGATCTTTCCCTGCTACTCTCCTTAGCTCCAGGTGCTAGTGCCTTTCATGTGAGGTTACTTTCTATTTATAATATTTACACATACATCTATATATCTACATCTATATATCCATCTACTTATCTATAGTATGTCCAGTTATTTGTATGTTCCTTCATCTGTTAGAATGTGAGCTCTCTAAGGGCAAAGGACCATGTTTTTAACCTTTTTTTGTATTCCCAATACTTAGCACAGTGTCCACCATACAGTGAGCATTTAATAAATGCTTGTTTACTGACTGGATAGAAAGAGGAAAGATGAGGATTTTGGGAAACATCACAAGCTTGGCACAGAAGCATAGTATACCGATGGGGGACTTCAGTTATACATACATCTACTAGATTTCTTCAGCCGAAAACAAAACAGGTAATGACTTCTTGATTTTCCTGAATGATGCATTTAATCTTTTAAAGGTTCAGGAAACAAGAGGAAATTCAATCCTAGATCTAAATCATACTGACAAATGAATTGATAGGAATAATTGAAACCTTGGGGAAGGAGATGGAAGAAGTGATCATTCTCTTCCAAAATTTGTGATAGAAAGGAAGATGAAATTCAAGCATAGTGTGCTATGAACCCAAGATGTTAGGAATGTATATTCCCAAATATCAGGAGGAATAATAGTCAAGACTCCACGAACAATACAAGGTGAAGTCAGCTGAGAATCTATTGGAGATGGTCAAGAAAGTTTAGCTTTTAGATGCAGCAAGGAGAGGATTATGGAGTGGGGAAGAAGGATGGGCATGATAGTTGTCCTTAAGTATTTGATGGATTGTCCTGGAATCAGGTTCATTCTCTTTCTTCTTAGAGGGGCAGAATTAGGAGCATAGGATGAAAACTATATCTGAGTAATTGGTTTCATGTAAGAAGTGACAACTATATTGTTGAGTCTTGAAAGAAGGCCAGCATTCTGAGAAATAGAGAGGAGAAAAGATTGCATTCCAAGCATGAAAAATGGCTTGTGTGAGGCAGGAGGTAGAGTAACAAGTTCAGAGAATAACTAGTAACCCAGATTAATTGGAAATTATAGTTCATGAAGGTAAAAAATATGAAATAATTTACAGGCACTTATTAAGTACGTACCATATCAAGCATAGTGATAGATACTAAGTATATAAAAACAAAAGTTTCTACCTTCAAGGAGCTTATATACTTTCTGAAACCTGAATATAGAGACATATAAAAATATAAAATAAATGCAATCAATGCAGGCCTTAGGGGAAAGCACTAACATTTGGGGGAGATCACAAAAGGCTTCATGTAGAATGTGGCATTTGAACTAGAGATTTTAAGAGGAAAAGTGAAGAAAACAAGCATTCTAGCCATATAATCTTAAGGACTATAACAGAGACAGGAAAGAGAGTCTTGTATAAAGACTTGACCACAAAATTCTTAGGATAATGGGAAATAGTTATGTTGGAGGAGGAAGACCTTTATGAACTGATATGCAGATTGAAGAAAGCAGAACTAGGAGAACAGTATACTGAATGGCAGCAATATCAAGTGAAGAGAACCCTAAAAGCAGCTGAACTTATTTTAAATGGAGACAGTGTGTTGTAGAGGAAAAAATGTTGGAATTAGAGAATCTGAGTTCAATTCCTATCCCTTCATGAAATTTGGCAGGTCATTTATTTCTGTGGTCCATATTTCTTTAAATATAAATATCAGGAATTTGGATGAGATGACTAATTTCCTTCCAGCTCTATGAGTCTTATGAATTACAATGGACAGTATTGGTTCCAGAGGACATATAATGAATGCATGTCCCTCCTCTCAATAGAGTTGTTACATATACTGTCAGATAGAGTTACTATGTCTTTAAGTTGGTTAAATGTTTTTCTTTGTTACAAGGTGGCTTTGTGGTGGCAAATGTGGGGTTAACCGGGAAATAACTGCAGTGCAAAAAACAAAAAGAACCAATTAAATTTTTTTTAAAGATAGTGAGGTAGGTGGGAACCAGATAATGGAAGACCTCAAACACTAGGCTAACAGGTGTATATTTTTTTCCACATAGGCCAATGGTCTCCAAAGTGATACAAAATTAATGGGAAGTAGGGAAGGATAGGGTGACATGAAAAAAAGAAATTAATAGAAAAAATAGGTTTTACTGATACTAAAGTATAAATATTGGCACTAGCACCCTAATTTAGTCCATATGTCAAACATTCAGTTGTCACAGTCCATTTAGCATTCATAGCAGTGATAAAAATTGGGGAAAGTAGAGTGTCATTACATTTCTTCAGTAACTCCCAGTTGTAGCTGAGAATACTCAGAAGCAAGAGAAAGTTTGGGTATGAGTAGGTAGTCTGTTGTATTACTTTTAATCACACCTCTCTGGGCAGCAAAGCACTCGAAATGATTCCAGTACCTTAACTTGGTTATTGGTTTTTTAATAAGCAAGAGAGAAAACTGAAGCTCATTCCCAGCATCTGTCATGGCCACTATACTCAGGATCTTTTCTCTGTTATCTTTCCTATCCTCAACTCCCTAGTAGAGCATCTAGAATATAGGGACAGAAATCTGTACCACCAGAGCTGGACTAGGTGGGACTAGACAGATTGAATCAGGCTCAGCAGGCAGAATCATGAACTCCAATCCTTGCAGCCCCTATAATAAAAGCATAGTAAATCCTTTAACATGAACCATAGCAGTAACAAAGTACTAGGGAATGTTTTCTCCCTTGAAGGAGGAAGCAGTAGAAGTTCTGGAAGAGAGCTTAACTGTGGTACTTATTTCTTTTGGTACCACTCTCTACTGGTCCTTTTTATACTCCATCCACTTTGATGAATTTATCTAGAAACTTGAATCTAGTGAACCCTTGTTATAAAAAGAATTAAAAATTCTAGGAACCATTTTCCCCAAAAGCAAAACCCTTATACTTAAATATCAACATCTTACCAGTTTTGTTACATGGCATTGAGGTGTGGCACATCACTGACACACCAATGAAAAATCTTCTTCTGCAAGATTGGTATCTGCATCTCATCATGGCTTTGGTATCTGCATCTCATCAGTGCCTCTGCCTGGACCCTCTGACTGAAAGGTGGAGCCAGGAGCTCCAGAACCTCCCTCTAAGAAGTCTTCCCACATACCATGGGACTGCTTTGAACTTCTCCATTCTGCCCTTGAACAGGCACATTCTCTCTCTCCAAACTTTTCAGCTTCCTTTTGAAGACTGTATTAATTAACGCCTTGAAGGCAGGGGCTGTATTTGTATTTGTATTCCCAGCGCTTAGCACAGGTAGGTGCTTAATGTTTATTGACTTACTAATTTTAAAGAACTAAAGATGACTGCCAAGCCGAAGGTGACAGAGAAGTTAATGGTGTGAATAGAACTAATGAGGAACTCCAAAGAAAATGAGTGAAGAGCATACAGAAAAGAAGATGGGCTGGTCATGTGGCAGTGGGTGACAGGCAGATAATTGGAGTGCTGCACTGGTATCCTCCTTCCATTGAGAGAAAAGAGAGTTACATGGGAGAGAAGCATAAATGGATTGTAATGAGTCCTTTGTGGAGGCTCCTAATCAATGAGATGCGAGTATCCACTTTGGAGTGGATGTCCACTCCAAAGACAGTGGAGTATTTGAAGTGATGAGACTTTTTTTGCTCTTTAGTAATGGTGGTCACCTCAAGTCAACACTGTTCTTGTTTAATAACTTGTCAGTTTGTCAGTGAACATTTATTAAATGCCTACTATGTGCCAGGCGCTGGGAGTACAAAAGGAGGCAAAACATAGTCCCTGTCCTCAGGGAGTTTACAATCTAAGGGGGAAGACTATAAGCAAACAGATGGGCAAACAGATTATATGCAAGATAAATAGGAAATAATAGATGGAAGGCACTATTACCAAGAATGATTGAGAAAGGCTTTCTATAAGAGATAGGATTTTAGTTGGGACTGAAAGCCAGGGAGATCAATAGGTGGAGTTGAGAAAAGAGAGAGAATGTTCAAGCATGAGAAATAGCCAGAGAAAGTGCTTAGAATTGGGAGATACAGTATCTTGTTCGTGGACGTGTCACTGGATTGAAAAGTACATAAGAGTAAATGTAAAAAGACTTGAAAAGCAAGAGGAAGTTAGGTTATAAAGGTTTTGAATGCCCAACAAAGGATTTTGTGTTTGATATTGGAAATGATGGGAAGCCATGGAGTCGCATGAATAGGGAGAAGAATTAAGTTTATTTGAGAGATCTTGCAAATACAATGTCAATAGAATGTTAAGTTTTTGAAGGCAAAGACTTTAATTTTTCTTTTTAAATCCACTGTTCAGTGCCTGCACATAAAAGGTGCCTGATAAATGTTTGTTGAATTGAATAGACTCATAACAATTACAAAAATGGATAGATGGGATTAAGGTTTTAGAGCTGGATGGAACATAAGACTCTATCACTTAAAAAACTAAGGTCCAATGAACTTAAGTGACTTGCCAAGGATCAAAATGCTGGTACTTGTATAAGGCTTTATCTTCCTTACTCCAGGACCAATCCGCCATCTATTGTCCCACCTAGCTGCCTCTATAGCAGCTATACCTGTATGTATGGGAGAGGATAAAGAAAGAAGTATAAACAATTCTTCCCCCAAAAGTTTATAGATCCCAGACCAAGATACTTGAAACCTTGAATAATAATGAGTTAAGAATGTTATTTAGGCTAGATATTGTATTGGATGCTACAATTAACACAAACCTTTTTTGTGTAATACTTTTGAGAGCAAGAGCCATCTTACTTTTTATATTTGTATCCCAGGCATTTGTGTTTTAATAATGTGTTTTCATTAATTCTATTAGCTGAAATAGACTGGGAACTGAGAAGTTATGTGTTCTCAAATAATTCCTTGTTTTAAACACACACACACACACACACACACACACACACAAGAGTTGCACTCATCCCAGAAAAAATCCCATTAGTAACTTGACAATGTTTCAATGACTTTTTTATAAGAAGCCTAAGACTTGTTATATTTCCTTACCCATTCCTTTCTTTTTTTTGTTTTTTTGTTTTTTGTTTTGTTTTAAATGGTCACAAATGCCATTGGGCGACAGAATAAAGCCATCTCTTCCCAAGTTCCATTGGGGATGCTTGTCTTTCAGCAGTTGATTCATGAAGAACAATTCAAGAAAGTTCACCAAGATTAACTTCTTAGTAAGGCAAATTGGTTTTCGGATGTGTCCTAGATTAGAAACTGATAAAGGATCCCAAAAGATTGGAAGAAGGAAAAACTCGGCGTTCCCTCATTATTTACATAAAGAGATTTTTGCCCAGATGTCTTGCGTTTTCTAAGATGAGTGGTCTCCATCTTTCATTCCTCTTGATTCTTCCTCCTCCATTCTCCCTCCCTGAATGTCTCATATTTTCTCTCTCCCATATTCTTTTTCATATTCTCCTAGTCTTCTATTTATTCCCTCATATTCTTTTCTTCCATATTCGTTCTCTATCTCCCTCCCTCCTCTTTCTTCTCTCTTTCCACTCTCCTTCCCTCCCCCCCCTTCCCCTCCTTGGTCGCTTACCAACTCCTCCTCTTCCTCGGTTTTTTCTCCTCTCCCTTTTTCCCGCCTTCCTCCTTTCTATTCTTCCTCCCTCGCTCCCTCCTTCTGCCTTCTCAGTCTGCTAGGGGCTTGTCCTGGATCTCTGGTAAATCCACTGAATGCACAAGTGCACTCTCGGTTTTTTGATATTCTATAGATACTCGGGCTGTTTTATTGACAGCTCTCACAACAGGACTGAGTCACCTCCTTTTCTGGGATACATGTCCTTGACGTTTTTACGCCACTTCTCTGCGCCCGAGATTGCTGTAATATGCTGTATGCTTATTAAACATCGATCATGAATTGAGACATTATTGAAAATCCTAGGCCAAATTCTCAACTCCTTCACTTACGGTATATACAATAATTAAATGGCAAACAAGTATCATAGTTAACAATTACAAACCAAAAGGGAAAACGCTACGGGTTTCCAGATTATTTTACAAACAGAAGTATGGGAAGAAGCTCAAGACGAAGCGGGCAAAACCAAAGAATAGATTCACTCGAGGATTGAATACAATAAACCCTGCCAGCTCTCCGCACCCCAGGGGCAGGCTCTGGCAGCACCACCCTGGCGGCTGATCTTTCAAATTTCCTCCCTCCCCCTTCTCTCTCCCCGCCCCGGCGTCCTCCCTCCTCCTTTCGCTTTCGTTTCCGCCGCTTCTCTTTCCTGCCAGAGTCTCTCCGCCCTTAGCCACTCCAACCTACCTCCCTCCCTCGAACCCAAAACACCTCTACACCTCCTCTCCCTCTCCTGCTCTCTGTTCTGGCAGTGACCCGGGATTTTAACCTCTGCTGCACAGAGCATGGACGACGAAGACTGTGATTCGACATGGGAGGAGGAGGAAGAGGAAGAAGATCAGGATAAGGAGAAGGATGAGAGGAGAACCCGAGAAGAAGCAAAGCCGAGGCATCAGCAACGCGGGAACCAAGCTTTCCAGGTGAAGCCTTAGGAAATGGCCAGGGCCTGCAGAGGGCCCGCGACCCCAGGAGCTTGCACTTGGCCCAGAGGGCGTGAGGCTGGGAGGAATTCAGAGAACGTGGGAACGAGCTAGAGAGACTTAATATTCCTAATGTTTTTCCCACCCAGCTTTGCCCCCACACCTTTCCAATCCCCCACGCTGCCCCCTCCCCCGCTTCCGCCGCCAGCCCGCCTTTATCTTTTGATTGGGAATGGGGTGGGCTTTATTAAATGGAAGCTGTACTTTCCGCAGTCAAACAACACTCATTTTGGGGGCATTTGCCTCCGAGGTACAAGCGCTTCTTCTCTAAGATGCTGCTTTCGATCTCGCACCCCCCCTCCCCCCCCACCTGGAACCCCTTAGTCTCCCTAGAGAGCCGACTGCGGCTACTGAAACAACCTTGGGTTACTCCCAACACTTGCGCCGCCCCCACCCCAACTCCTCCCACCTCGGAAACCCTGGCACTGGTCTTGCAAGTAAACTTTTTCCTGACAGTTTGGGGCTTTTTGGTGGTGGGCTTGCCTCATTGTATTTGTGAGGTGAGGGGACTCAGGATGAGGTCCACATAGTCTTCAAAAGCCGGTATGTGTGTGTGTGTGTCCTGCTCCCATGCTTGGGAAACCCAGAAAACAAGAGACAAAGCAAGACATAGTGAATGTTTTAGGACTTCTACTTGGCCACCAGCTAACTGTGTGACCTTCAGAATATGACTGATCATAATCTGGAAAGAATAGTAACCTTTCCCAGCCCATTCCTTCCCTCCCCTTCCCCCATCTTCATCTTCTGTAGCCTTTGACATTGTTGACCTCAGTGCTCTTTCCCTTGGTATCATACATATCACAGGCCTCTAGTTCCCATACCTTTCTAGCACCCTTTCCTTAGATTTTTTATTGGCTTCAGAAGCCAGACCCGAGTAATAGAATATGAGTATTTCCCAAAGATCCACCTGTCTTTCCTGTTTTTTAGCAGCTTCAACTGTACCATCTCTAACAGATGACCCAAATCTGTACCTTCAGTCTTGACTTCTTTTTTTAAGCTTCAGATCCAAATCTCAAAACTCCCATCAATATCCTACTGGCTTTTCATACTCAAAATGTCTTAAACATCTCATTTTATCCCTCAAACCTATTTCTCCTTTCAGCATCTCTATTTCTGTAAATATTTCCATTTATTAGGGTTTCCATGTTTGAAATCTTGGCTTTATCTTCAACTCTTCCTTCTCTTACATCTCTCATATTCAATTGGTTTTCTAGTCTTGTCAATTCCATCTGCCTTATTACCCAGCTAGTACGAATCTAGACCATTGATTTGTATCCTTCAATCCATTTCCATAATGATGCCTAAATAATCTTTTCATACACAGATCTCTCCCCATTAAAAATATTGACTGTCATGTAAAATTTAGAATTTTTTGTTATTCAAAGCCCTTCACAACCTAGTGCCATCTTACTTTTGTTCCTTTCCTCCCCCCCCCCCCCATATTACTGCCCTCAAATCAATATTCATTCTAATTGGACTACTAGACTAATTTCTCCCTTAAATACAGTATGCACTTCACCTTTAGTGTGCTTTTTTGCTCATGCCTATGCCTGGAATGCCTTCCCCTTCCCCCCTCTTGACTATTGCATTCCTACCTATCTCTAAAATTAATTACCATTCAAACCAAAAAAGTCTTCCCTGATCACCCTTGGCCCTCTTAATTTCCTCTTCCTGGACTTTACCTAACAATTTTTACTCCTCTGGCGCACTTAATATGTCATGTTGCATATTATAGTTATCTTTATTGGCATTTGGTTCTACTGGAAAACTTAAGAGAAGGACAATATTTTGTATAAACTTTGTGTTTCCTCTGTGCTTAGCACTGAGTTCCAAACACAATAGACCCTTAAGTGTTTGTCAATAAATCGTAGATATTAAGTGACAAAGGACTTCAGAGACTATAATCCAACTCTAATTTTAATTTATAAAAAAACTTCGGTTAGGAGGAGTCATATATGACTTGCCCCAAATCATCAAATAAGTAGCCCTGAGGTCTAAGTATAGGTCTTTGGACACCATAATCACTTTACCATGTTGTACCTCTGGATTTTACTCTTTTCCCATTTAAAATGAATCTGTACTTGATCATCTTCAAGGTGTTTAACAATCTGTGTTTATGATTTCAAGATGCTAGCGTCATCTCTGATCAACAGTGATCATTGTTGAAAATGGGGACAGGGCAGGACATTGGGTGAAATAGAAATTAACCTGAAAATTTCTGAGGCACCTCGAATCACATTCTTTTCTTGCAGCAGTCCTGTGAGTTGATTGGTTGGTTGGTAGGATTGCAAGTGTTATCTATATTTTACAAAATGAGGAAACTTGAGGTTCATATAGTCAGCAGTGATTTTATTGTATCATTCTCTATCACAAGTTACTTTGTATCCCATTGCACCAATCCTAATAGTATCCCAAATACTGCCCATCTTTTTCCTATTGAATTGATTAGATCCATTTGCATGGGGGGAAAAAAAAGAATGAAATCTCCAGGCCTAGGGAATAGGACTAGAAATTTAGTGAGGAAATAGTGGAAAGGTTTTCCCTGGGTTTCTCCAGTTTTGCTTTGACTTGCCCTCTGGATATCAGTAAGAAACTGAACCAATTACCCAGTTCTAGAAGTTGGGTCAGAAAAGTATTTCCAAACACTGCAGCTAATTTTAAGTTAGTAAAATTAACTTGGTTTTTAGAAGACAGGAAAATGCAAATCTGGTCACAGATTGTCAGAGCTAGAAGGGTAAGTACTTTAGTTCTTCAAATCTTTGTTAAGCCACTATTTTGTGCAGAGGCTTGTCTTACATAACTAGGAGATACAGAGTATACTGCCTTCAGAGTTCTTAATATTTTAGGAAAACTCCTAGCTATCTCCTCCATAGTCATTCTTCCCCATCTACTTTCTTCACTTAATTAAATTAATACTGACAATTTTTGATTGAATTGATTATTGATTAAATCCACTCTGCTATTGCTATTAGACACTACTCCTAATTTACTGTCCAAAATATAGCTACTATATTATATAGTAGCTTCTATAGCTACTACTCCAGTATGTATCTTATTTCTCCTTTTAGAATATAAGCCTCTTGATCAGGGACTATCTTAGTTTTTATATTTGTATCTTTAGCCTTAACCATAGAATTTGATACATATTAAGTGTTTAATAAATGCTTTTTTCATTCTTTTATGTCATAAATCTTACTCCCTTCCTCATGCCTGCCATTCACCTGTGATACAATGTTGCTTTTTTCTTCTTGAGATTTGGAAAATAATAAGTATTAAAGAATAAAACTGAAAGGATCTTCCATATCACCTAATTGAACTCCTCATTTGATGAATAAGGAAACAGGTCCTGGGGAGAGATATGGTTAATCCTCGGTAAGTCAACTTGCTTTAACTTTGGAGCAGAAACTAGGACCTTTACTTCCCGCTTAGTGTACTTTTTACCTTACCAAGACGGCTCATTTGTTCATTTAATTTACTGTGGAGTGAATGAGAAAGAGAGAGAGAGAGAGAAAGAGAAAGAGAGAGAGAGAGAGAGAGAGAGAGAGAGAGAGAGAGAGAGAGTGAGTGTGTGTGTGTTGAGCAAAACTCAAAACTGGATAGGCATGTATATAGCATATACAGATAGTATATGTTAAATAAAATTCAGCTCATACACAACTTTATACACACATTGTAATGGGGTGTGATTTATGAAGGGAGAAAAGGGATATTGAAGAGCAAGGTGGTAACTGATAGCCCTCCTCCAAAAGTGATAGGAAAAGTCTGGAAAGGATTCAGGTCTGTTCCCTCTTCAACAGGAAAGACAAAGCAAAAAGAGTACCTGTAAGCCATGACTATTAGTCATCTTCTACAGCTACAACTACTTCTGCCTTAAGTGGCCATACACATGCCTTTTTAGAGGCAGCATGGTATAATGCAAAGGGCAGTAGACTGACTCAAGACCTGGGTCCAAATCCTGCTTTAGGTACTAACTGTATAGCCCTGAGCTAGTCATTCAACTTCTCTCAGACTCACATTTCCTTCTTTGTAAAACAAGAGGACTGGACTCGGTCCTTTTCAGTTCTAAATTTATGATCCTATAACTCCATCCTCTGGAGCCTACATTCCAGAGCAACAGAAGTTTTTTTGAAAAGCTGGATCAACTCTTTGCAAGTAAGATAACTTAGATTTCAGAAGTCATGGACTCATAAGTTCTTAGATCGTAAAAGACCATCTTATCCAATCTTAGCATTTTACAGCTTCAGAAGTGAAGCCCAGAGAGACTGACTTGCCTAAGATCACACAGATGATAAGTAGATTGTCCAAAATCAAACCCAGTCCTCTATTTGTAAATACTTTTTTCAACTGGACTATACTATTCCTATAATCCAGGCCTCTTGTTTTATTAATGGGGAAATCAAGGACCAGAGAAACCAGTCTCCTCACAGAAGTCACCAGCAGGAGTCAGAATATATGGATACGAGTTCCAAGTCTGCCACTGTCTGTTCCACTTCAGATCACTTCCTCTCTCTGGCCTCATTCTTATGTGTCAAAAAAGAGACTTGAAGTTAATGATTTCTAAGATCCCTTCCACCACATTCCAGGCATCTTGATGAATAAGGGGAATCAGAAAGCTTCTTGCAAAAGGAGAGACATTAGTTTTAGCTGGGATTCTTTCAACTATAATGATCTGTAGTTGCAAGATTCTATGAATAAGGTTCTGTGCTTCTGAATTATTCTAAGGGTCTGAGTCAAAACTCAAATGGTGCTCTTAACTTATGGTATCCTCGCCATTGGTCTAGTACATATTTCCTAGAACCTCTCGACTCGTCATTATTTCATCATTTTTGTCCCCTTATGCCAAATTGTGTTATTAATATATATATGAACCTGTTGTCCTCTGTCTCCAGACCAGATGGGACTCTCTCCTTTTCAGACTCTGCCAATATGTGTGGCAATACTACACCTTTTGGACTTCTTGGGTCAGTTTGTCCTTGAGTTGGGGTTATCTCAGTCAACAATTTCAGATGACTTTTAATCAACTAAAGGTTGGTCATCTTCCAATTTTTTCCTTTCAAATCCACAAAACCATTTATTCAAAATCAATCAAACCTCTTGAGTCAAATTCTCTTAAAGCAAGGTCTCAGTGGGTCCTCAACTATAGATTATATAGGCATCTTTGTAATAGTTAATGATTGAAACAACCAAGGCATTGACTGAGACTTCAAGCTGTTGCTCAGTGGTAGAATATATGCTTTGCCTATAGGGATCCATGTGTTCAATCTCTGCCCTTTGGGTAGACAGTGTAGGACAAGAGAACTAAAGAACTAGAACAAGGACTGAATTTGGAGTCAGAGGACTTGAATTCAAATACTAACTCTGTTCCTTACTACCTGTAGGCAAGTCACTTTCTATCTCTGACCTCATGTTCTTCATCTATAGAATGAGGAATAGAACCAATTGATCTCCAAGGATCCTTCTAAATCTAAAATTGTGTGAATCTCTGGTTTTGATGACATAATCAGACATGCTGGGATTTATAGCATTGCAGTTTGACCTGCCATTTAAATTTGCCATCTCCTCTTGATGCCAGGAGGAATAGAGATCAAGGATAAGGGATTTGGGGGCATTGAGGGAATCTTGCTTTGTTCTTATCAGCTAAAAACAAAGCATTGTCCCTTGTGGGGAAAATCTGAGGCATTGCCATTATCCTGATAGTTTGTTCATTTCAGCTGCTCCCAGCTTTCTGCTTTATTCTTGGCTTTCGCCCACTCTCAGGCAGCATGCTGAGCAAGGGGGGCTCAGAGAGAGGGGGAAGGGTGCATTTACAGAGCTCATTTCATCCTGAGAACCACCTCTGCAAAGAGAAAGCTGAGAAGGATCATTCCTTTGGCAGGACAATGAATTTGCTGTGATTCTGATGCCCTCAGAGACCATCAAGACCATCTTGGGGAGCTCTGGTGCTCTGGAAAAGTCAACTAGACTGTATCCTTACATTATGACACTGGACAACTCAATATTTCTCCTTGTGTTTGTGTAGCCATTTTTTAAATCAGAATACTAATCCCTGCTTTTGACCACTTCACCAGAATCATTGGATCATACATTTATAACCAGAATGAACTGTATTGTATCCAGTCCAACCCCCTCATGTTTTTTAGCAGATGAAGAAATTGAGGCCCAGAGTGAATAACAGAGCTAGGATTCAACTATGAGCACTCTGATGCCAAATCCAGCACTCAGCAGTGTACTCTGCTGAGACGTTTAAGCAGCTAGGTGACACAATAGGATAGTGCATCAGGCTTGGAGTTGGGAAGACTCAGGCACTTACTAACTTCATTACCCTGGATAAATTACTTAGCTTCTTATTTGTAAAAATGGGAATAATCGCACCTACCTTGAAGAGTTGTTAATGAGGACCAACTAAGAATAATTGTAGAACACTTAGCACAGTGCCTGGCACATAATAGGTGCTTTATAAATGTTAACTATCATGATCGTCATCATTATTATCTATTAAACAGGTAGGTAGGTGGCTCAGTGCATAGAGTGATGGGCTTGGAGTCAGGAAGATCAGAATTCAAATTCAGCCTCACATACTTAGTAGCTGTATGATCCTGGGCAAGTCACTTACTTCTGTTTGCTTTATTCCATTAGAGAAGGAAATGGCAAGCCACTCCAGTATCTTTAGGAAGAAAACCCTAAGGCCAGTATTGGTATGCTATGGTCCATAGAGTTACAAAGAGTCAGACACAACTAAACAACAGGAATGAAACAGAAGCAGGAACGTGGCATTTACTATGGCATAATGGGATAAAGTGATAGACTTCGATGGCAGGAAGACTGGAGCTCAGATTCATCAATAAACATGTTTTAAGCACCTATTTATGCCAGGCATTGTACTGCTAAACATTGAGAATACTAAAAGAGGCAAAAAACACTGCCCTCAAAGAGCTCACAATATAATAGGGGAGACAACATGTATAACCAAACAGGCTATTTACTACGTAAAAAATAACTGGTAAAAGGCACTAGAAAGAAGAGGTGCTAGCAAAAGCTTTTTGAAAGAGATGGGATTTTGATTCAGATTTAAAAGAAACCATTTAAGACAGTAGGCAGAGTTACAAAAGGAGAGTTTTCCAATCATGGGGAAACAATCAGAGAAAATGCCTGGAACTGAAAAATGGAATGTCATGTTCTTGGAATAGGTAGGAAGCCAGTGTCCCTATATTGAAAAGTATGTAGTAAGGTGAAAGAATATTAGAAAAGTAGAATGGGCTGGCTAGATTATGAAGCTCTTTGAATGCCAAACAGAGGTTTTTATATTTGATCTTTGAGATGATTAGGAGCCACTGGAATGTTTTGAATAGGGAGATGAAATGGGCAGATCTGCCCTTTAACATGTAACTCAGTAATCAGCTTTGATAGCTGATTGGAGAATGAATTGGAGGGAAAGATTTGAGGTAAGCAAACTTAACAGCAAGCAGACAGTTGCAATAGTCCAGATATGAAGTGTAAGTGGTAAATAAGTCAGGAGGAAAAAAGGGAGCACATTTGAGAGATGTTACAAGGGTGAAATCAACAGAACTTGACTACAAATTGGATTTGGCAGGGGTGGTAGAGATGAGAGATAAAGAGGAGTACAGGATGACTACTAAGTCTTGAGCTTTAGAGGATAGAAGGGACAAGAAGGGTGGAGTTGCCCTAGGCAGTAATAGGGAAGGTAGGAGTGGGGAAGAGTTTAGAGAGAAAGATAGTTCCATTTTGTAAATGTTAAGTTTAAGATATATAGTAGACATCCAGTTGAAGATAAGAGATTGGAGATCAGCAGAGAGGTTGGAACAGACTTAAGAATCATCAGTATAGAAATGATAATTAAATCTACTGGAGCTGATGACATCACAAGGTGAGTCATTATAGAGACAGAAGAGAAGAGGACCCAGAACTTTAAGGAACATCAATAGTTAAAGAGTATGATCTGGATGAGGATCCTGGAAAGGAGCCAGAGAAAGAGTGGTCAGCTAGGGAGGAAGAAGACCAGGAGAGAATGATGTCCTGAAAATCTAGGAGAAGAGTATCAAAGAGGAGAGGGGAATCAACAGTGTCAAAGAGAATGAAGATTGAGGAAAAAATATAGTATTTCAAAATACCTTTCTTACTAGCTGCATGACCTTGAATTGCACTTTCCTCACCTGTCAAACTCAAAGGGTTGCTCTGATGATCAAATGGACTAATATATTTAAAGTGCCTTGTAAATTTTAAAGGTGCTATTAGTGGCAGTATAAAATGCTTTGTAAATGTAAGGAGAGATCAGAAATAATAACTATATCATTATAGTAATAATAGCATGTAGGTAGTGCTTTAAGTTTGAAAAACTTTACAAATATCTTATTTTGTTTTCATGACAACCCTGGGAGATAGATGCTATTGTGACCATTTTGCAGGTGAGGAAGTCTAGATAGACAGCAATTAAATGATTTGTCCAAAGACAACATTCCTTATACTCCTCTAAACCAGAAAGTAAAGCCTGCTGAGGGCTCTTACTCTACAACTTTCTTATTAGATGGCAAAGTATCAGGTATCATAACCAATCCTGAATTTCCTCTTATTGAATTTCATTTTCTCTTTTCCCATTCTAGAGCCGAATGATAGGATGCCGAAACTGGAGAGCAGTCCAGGACATGCAGAGGTACAGACGTCGATACCCAGTAAGTCTTGGAAGCTTCTTTTTTCTTACGAGGGAATTTTTTAATCTTCTTGTTATTATTATTGTTATGTTTAATTGCTACAGGCACTGTGATTATAGAACCTGGGTTCAGATACTTAATAGAGGGGTGACCATCAGTCATCTTTAGGAAGATGGGATACCTCTATGTCCAGCTCTTCTATGAACTCCAATCATATATTTCCAAGTACTTTTCAAAATCACACTCTTGTACAAACTGCCCTTCTGATTTTTCCTGACACATGATAATCCATCTTCTATCTTTGAGCCTTCTGGCTGTTCCCCATGATGAGACAGCTAGATGGCTGAAGCAGATAGAAAGCCAGGCTTTTAGGTCAAGAAGACCTAAGTTTAAATTAAGCCTTAGACACCAGCTGTGTGACTCTGGGCAGTTCACTTAACCCTGTTTCCCTCAGTTTCTTCATCTATAAAAGAAGCTAGAGAAGGAAATAGCAAACCATTCCAGTATTTTTGCCAAGAAAACATTAAATGGTGTCACAGAGAGTTGAGATGACTGAAACAAACAGCAACAATAATGAGCCTAGAAGGCAATCACATCTCTCCTTTGTGTCACAGAATACCTTATTTCCTTCAAAATTCTGCTCAAGGGACACATTCTACATAAGCCTTCCTTGATCTACTCAATCACTCATACCTTCTCACCATGAAGTGACACACACAACCATACATACACTTAATTCTGTGTTCCTTGTCTCCCTAAATACGATATAAGTTTTCCGTTTCTCGTCTTTCTTAGGAGCCTACCACAATGTCTGGTACATGGTAGACACTTTTGAGGCATGAGATTAGGTGTCTCAAGTCTTAACTTAGAATCAGAAAAACTTCCCTAGTTGTATGATTCGGAGCAAGTCTATCTCCCTAGCCTTAGGTTCCTCACCTGTAAAAAACCTCTTTTAAGAGTTGTTGTAAAGATCAATGAGATAATTCATGCAAAGCATTTTGCTAACATTAAAGCACCGTATACATGCTAGCAATTATTAATGTTTGGATGCTTCTACATCCTGGAACCTCAGACAAACTTCCTAAGGCATTAAGAAAGTAATTATCTGCACAGAGAGTGTTCCCATACCAAGAATTCTCACAGAATAGCAGGTACTTAATGGGCAGATGGATTGCCATGATTTCTGGAAGCATGGGTTAATTAGAGCAAAAGCAAACATGGCTAGAGTAAGTGAGCCAAGAGGTTGACTCACTAGGCCCACTTGCCCAGTTGACTGACTCAGCTCCTGCTAATTCTCCCACCTGACTCTTCATAAGTTGCGCATGAAATAGTTGCCAATACTCCTTTTCAAATTGTCTTGTATCATGTTTATCTCTACACAAATTCTGTTTCCCACAGTAGATTATATTAGCATATAGTAAATATTTAATGAATTGATGCTGAATTGTGAAGAGAAATGAGAGAAATAGTAGATAGTTTTGGTAATTTACCAATATCTTAACATTGTTTTTCCTGTAGGGTTTAAAAGATGAAGAGTCCAATGAGGAAATGCTGAATTTGAAGTTTTATAAAAATGAAATTGCTTTCTTGCCCAATGGTATGTATCTAACTCAACTCCAACAACCTGTGATCCTCAACACTGAATCCCCTTCTTGAGATCCATTCTCAATGGTTTAGTCAGCCACACCTACTGTGTGTCTTCAAAAGTAGTAAACTTGTTAGCCTAGTCATTATTCCTACCCATGCTAAGTCCTAGGTCCCAATGAGAGTTTCCTCAAACTTGTCTTAGACTAACAGAAGTGTAGGTTACTTTTTTCTTCCTACTAACTTGTGTCCCACTATTGATAACCATTAGTGTTAGATTTTTCCATATTGGAAGAATAGCATACCATCACTTTTTTAAAATTATGGATTTAATCATGAAAAAAATGCAAGCATTCCAATAGTCAAGAAATAAAGAACCTTGTTTATGTACACTTTATTTTTGTAATATCTGTTTTTACCAAGAGAGTAATAAATGAAAGTAATGCAAATTAAAGAATTCTAAGGCTTCACTTCACATTAGTCAGTTTTAAAGATAAATAAAAGGGAAGGAGAGACACACTTGATGGCTCTGTGAATTGGTCCAGTAATTTAGAACTATGCCCCCCAAATCACTAAATTGGACACACCAAAAACTGAAAGTCTAGGGAAAATTGGCAAAACCATTTTTTTACCAATTTAAAAAAAATTTTTCACAAGCACCCAGAAGAGCCCAGCAATTCTACCTATTCTCTGAATCTTTTTGGGCTATCATAGCTCTCTGTATAAACATAGTAATTAGTATTGTGGGTCTGACTGATATGGTCTCTGCTGTATAACTTCCTGGTATTTATATGTATACTCCAGGCTATTTTATTGAAGAGATCCTGAAGAACTGGAAAGAGGACTATGATATCCTAGAGGACAATCACTCTTACATTCAGTGGTAAGTGAATTTACACATGCACATGATGGAAAAGGAAAGTGGTTGTGTTTTCTTAAAACTGGATCTCCCCATCTCATCCAGGCTAGAAGTTCAGGAGTTACTCATGGACCTAGTATCACTCTGGCATGGGAACTTTACCTCTGTTCCTGACCTTGGTCATTTTACTTCTCTCCCTCCTGAGAACTCAGCCAATTAATGCCAACCTTATTGCATGTACCTGGCTAGCTTAATCCAGGGCAGCTCAGTTCCTGAGCTCAAGAGATCTATGAGCTTCAGTGTCTCTAGTCGCAAAGATTACCACCATATGTAGTTGGAGGCCTTTCGACATTACTTGATTACTATTGCAATGCAGTCACCTCCATTAATCTTTGTTTCCTGAAATGCACCTCCTTTATCCAGTCAGACATTTCCCTGGTGAAGTGAAAGTGATAGTCATTTTAATTTATTTAATAATAATTTAATATCTCACATTTCTTGAATATTTTAGTTTTCTCATCATACAGTTATCCCTTCCATATTGTGGTGGGGAGCTAAGGGGTCACCCCATGATCTGGAAAATCTGTGCCTACTTATTTTTTGGCTCCCCTCTATACCAGAGAAGAAGTCTGAATTATTATGGTATTAAAAGGGAAAATATGTTAATAGCATACAAAACCCATGCATATATTCTATATATTTCTGAGTTTCTAAGCTTGTTTTATATCATCTGCTGGCCTTTGTATGTCGTCTGCAGCTTCCACAACCCCTTCTCGCCCCCCATATTGAAACTATGATGAGAAAGGGATAACTATGCCTCCCAAGATTTCTGTTAGGTAATAAGGATATTATTAGTTGCATTTTACAGATAAGAAAATTGAGGTTCAGAAAGATTATAGGTATGCTTCTCGTAGTCATAGCCATACATTTATTTCTGCTCTTGTTCCCAAGATTTCTCTTAGTCAATAGAAGTATAATTTCTTTATGTGGACAGTTCTCATTTCTTCACCTTGTTAATCACATTCAAGAAGAATTCACTCAACATTTATTAGCCATTTAAGTGGGTGTATGGATTACAGTGTCTCCTTAGGCACAAAGTAGAGTAGACTTGTTTCCCATCTTTGAGGACTCACTAGTCTTACAGGAAGAAAAACTTGTGTGCACAGATTTCTAGAAATGTAATGAGTACAACATGCCTGTGAAATTAGAAAGAAAAGGCCATTAACAGTCAAGGAAGTGGTATTTGAGTTGAACTTTAAAGGGGAGGTAGAGATTTAACTATCAAGGAGAGTGAGTACAAGAATGTCCAGATGTGGGGAACAAAGACCAAAGGCACTGAGGCAAAAAAACACAGACTCTATATGGAGGAGGGAGAGTAATACCATTTCCATAGAGAGTGCGTGCCTGTGAACCTGTTCATGGAAGTAAGTGCCCACCTGGATATGTCATGTTGCAACTTGGCATGCCTGAGGAATACCAGTCAGTAGTCCCTAACAATGATCCATTCAGAGTCTCCTCTTAGAGGATTTATTTCCAGCTCCTTGTCTTTCTTCCTTCCTTGTCCCCACTCCTCCACATGTGACTTTGGATGACTTTGAAGTTATGTTTCGCCTTCAGGTTGTTCCCTTTGCGGGAGAGGGGAGTGAATTGGCACGCGAAGCCCCTGACACTCAGAGAAATCCAGGTAGGGCATTTCTGTAGCTTTGGAATAGGTCATTAGAGAAGCTGACTCTCTGCTTTGTGTGTGTGTGTGTGTGTGTGTGTGTATGTGTGTCTGTGTGTCTGTGTGTCTCAGTTACTCCTATTTAAAATAAAAGATTGAACTAATCAGTCAACCAACAAGGATTTATTATGTGCCAGGCACTAGGGATACAAAGTCAAAAATGAAACTATCTCTTCTGTCAAGGAATTTATATTCTGGGATGGGGAAGTGGAAGGGATGGAGAATGTCTTATCATATACATAATATATACAAGGTAATTAATTTCAGCAAGGGGAAAGGTACCAGCCACTAGGGAGATCTGGAAAAGCTTCATGTATGAAACAGTCTTAGAACTGAGCTTTGAAGAAAACTATGATCTTAAGAAATAGGGAAAGTTTATGCAAGGGCCTCATGTGACTTTTCTGACTCAAACTAGATCTATGAACTTGCAATGCATTTTCTTAGGATGGGGAGGGGAAATGAGACATTTCCAATAGAGAAATTGGGGGTGTCCAACTCTGGAAGTTGTTGCCATTCATCCTCATAGAGACAGGGATTTATATGTTCCAGGAATTTAAAAAATCTGCTGAAGTCATGAGAAGATTTGTTCAAGCGTATGAACTTATACTGGGCTTCTATGGAATTGAATTGGAGAATCACAAAACTGGGAAAGTGAGAAAGGCTGTCAACTACCAGGAAAGATTTCAGAACCTTAACTCGTAAGTGTTTGGATCTAGTAGCACTTACATATCCTTTTTCCCTCATCCCTGTCCTCTATTCTCAAGGTGGGACTCAAAAAGCAGAATGTCTAAGTACCCAGAGTGGACTGCTCTGGTTAATTCTCTAGCTTTAATTCTGCTCAGAGAGAAAACATTTCACTTGTCATTGACATTAAATGTGGTTCATAAATTACCTTAACCTTCAGGTATTCTTATCCAAACTTTGCAAATAGGGAAACTGAGGCTATGAGAGATCTAAGAAATTTACTCAATGTCACATAAGCTACTTACTAAGTAGTAGAGACAGAATTCTGCTTTTCATGGTCAGAGTTCTTTCCAATATTCTCTACCCAGGTTTATAGAATTGGGCCCAGGCTGCAAATGCCTGATATATAGAAGGAGTACTAGATTTGGGCTTAAAGGTTTTGGATTCAAATCCCATCACTAATGATGTTTGAATTTGAGAATATAGAGTGTGTGATTGAAAGTAATAAGCCAATAAAGAGAAGCTGGAATCATGTTGTGAAAACCAAACAGGCATCTGTATTTGATCTTAGATGCAAGAGGGAGGCACTGACACTTAATTGACAAAGGCAATAATATGATTAGAAATATTTATGGAAGTATCATTCTGGCAGCTGTGAGAACTGACTAAAGAGGTGGGAAGTTGTCCAGGAGAACAGTTAGGAAGCTATTGAAGTTGTCCAGGAAAGGATGAGAACCAGAAAAAGAGTGGTAACTATGCAAGAGGAGAGAAAAGGACATATGGGTCCCTTGGAAAAAGTTACTTCTCTGAACCTCATCTTACCCCTGAAAATGAATGAGGTTAGATTAGTTATCTCAATCATTCTGGCTCTAAATCTTTGGTTCTACAACACTGGCTTCAAGTAGGTCTTCTCTGTGTATTGACTAAACTGTCCCTATTTGTGGCTATAATCCCATAGTGGAGAGGTAAACAGTAGGATAGAGACTTGTTTCTGGTTAGCATCATGCTCCTGCCACATAGCAGGGACAACATGTAACATGTCAGTATTAACACTTTAAACCCAAATATTTAGCTAAAATCTTTTATATACTTTTTGTGTTAAGGCAATCCAAAACCTCCAAATTATGCTTCATCTCAGGCATGGCCCTTGTTATGGGAGCCTGTGCAGTTCTGGTCAGTGCTTTGGGAAGAATTCATATTGTCCCTTTCTGTTAATACTTGGAGTTTTATCCTGTCTTCCAGGCACAGCCACAACAACCTTCGAATCACTCGAATCCTGAAGTGTCTAGGCGAGATGGGCTATGAACATTACCAGGTGCCCCTGATCCATTTCTTTTTGGAAGAGATCCTTGTTAATCACTGCTTGCCAAGTGTCAAGCAGAGTGCCTTGGATTACTTCATGTTCACAGTCCGGAACAAGAAGGAACGTAGAAAACTTGTCTACTATGCCTGGAAGAACTTTAGTCCCCAGTATAAATTTGTCTGGGGGCCACATGAGAAGCTTCAGAAATTCGAGTCTGGACAGCAGGACTGTCTTGAAGAGGGTTCAGGTGGATCCCAAAATGAGCTTGGGATAGAAAAAGACCAAATTAGGACTCAGGTGAAGGAAGAGATTGTAGAAGATAGCATTGCCTCCAAAGTCAAACAGATGGGCAGGAAGAACCCCAGTACTATGATGAAGAAGGGAGAAAGAATGAATTCATCTGACCAGCCTGAAGAGAAGGTTACAGTCAAGAGTACTGGAGACCAAGCTTCAAGGTCTCAGAGTCCAAAGGAAAGCAAGAAAAGGAAATATGAGGTCAATAGATTTGAGTTCAGGCAAGAAGAGGAGCCAAGCCAAGGTGCCTCTGATGTGGAGAAGATTGCCCATAACCTGGAAGAGTGTGCCCTTGGCCAGAGCAAGCTGAGGACTGTTGGTGGATCTAAGAAAATGGGAAGCCTGGGTATGCTGAGGGAGAGGGGACCATCTAGTCCTGAGTCCATGGAGATTAAAATGTATGATGAGGTGAATAAGAGGAGGCGGCTTGAATCAAGAACATCAAAAATCTATACAGAGACAACAAAAAATGAGGAACAAATTCCAAACTGCCTCCCAGTATCCAATGGTATTCCCCATGAACCTGAAAAAGCAGAGGACAAGAGCAATATTAGGCAGGAAGCCAAAAGCTTACAAACAAAGATTGTAAGATATGATGATCTATCTGTAGCTTCATCTGAAAATTCCTCAGGTGACCTCTTCAGCATCAGCACATCTGACCAATCGGATCTGCAAGAATATGTTCACATTGAAAAAAAAAGTATTGATACAAATCTTGAACTCAAGAGATCTGAAGCCAAGAAACCTGGTCTTAGAGGGGCAGCAGGTGCTGAATGCTCAAGTGGAGAAGTCCCACAAAAGGCAGAAAATGAAACTATCATTGAAAGACCTTATTCTGAGTAAATGGTGGGCTACAGATAGGCAAGGAAGGAATTTAGGAGTCTAACCCTATGAAACAGGATTCTGCAAGATTCTGGGGTTTTCCATACCTTTTAAAGGTATTTCTCCATGGATATCTTTTGGACAAATTGATTGATGTCCCTCTCAGCTTTTAAATTTTTTACTTTTAATGGTGTATGAAGTTCAAGGCAGAAGGAAGACAGATGTCATGGAACTCCTTTATTCCTTCTGCCATCTGATCCTGCCCTGGAAAAGACCAGCTGCCTCTCTTTGCCTGATCACATTTATGATGAACTGTGAGGAAACTGAGAAAACAAATGATGGGAACTATTCTGGAAGGAATACTGATAGACTTTGATAGAAGTAATTTAAAACTTAGAAATACAAGTGATCATTTTGATTAAGGTGGGATGTTTGTATCACTTGAATTCACATCCTATAACAATGTCTCCATTTCCTTTTTATCCAAGGAATGGAAAGTATGAACTTTTCAGCCCTCTGTCAATATATTTTTTTCTGAATAAATTCATCTCTTTGAACTTTGAGGATAAAAGGCCTAGCTAGATAAATAGCTGGCTCCTCTCTTTCACTGCACATTTCCCCCTGACTTTTTACTAAAAGTGACTTCAGCCCATCACAGTGATTTGTCTTGCCCAAGGTGGAAATCTGGTTCTCGGCCTGGCTAGTCTAAGAAGGAGGGGAAAAAGAAGCTATGGGCAGACTTTGGCTACCACTACATCCCATGCAGAAAGTTGGTGTTTCTCTTTGTTTGTTCCCTCTTGGCCCCAGAACTTTGAGGCATCTGCTTTTCCACTTTTCTATACTAACTCAATAGTCTTTCTTTTAATTTTTAAGATCCTGACAAGATCTTTGCAGCTCTTCACAGTAAAAACGAGCTCCCTGTCTATCCTTTGTGACTTCTGTTTTCCAAGTAGGGGTAGGCAAATCACTGAGATATCCCCTTGATTTTCTGTCCTAAGCTTGAACCATTCTGCATGTTCCTTTTTTTGATGCCTATTAGCTATCTGTGTATATAGATTTATAGATCCTCCTGTGCCGTGTATAGATGGAAATAGTTACAACAGTGCTAACAAATCCACTGCTTTACCTTCTGCTCCAGCCCCAGCAAATTATGTAGAGCCTTCTATGGAGTACGGAGTCAGCTAGTCAAGTGGAGAAAGCAGGGGTTTTTCTCTCTCTCGCTCTCTCTCTCTCTCACTCACACACACACCCTCTCACTCTCTACTTGATGGGAGGGACAAGGGAAAGGAATGAAGTAGTCATCTCTCAATCTGGGATTTTGAGAGACCCAGCTTGATTTTGCTTCCAATTTAATGTGAAGTTAGTCTCTGCTTACCAAGTTGCTCCACCACTATATGTAATTTTTCACCTACCTCACAGGGTTGTCATGAAGAAAAGGGAAAGGTCCTTTGGAAACCTTCATCGATTCAGCAGTTAGAGGATTGTCACTGTTGTGCTGTGGGGCCAAGGATTTTGGAACCTGTGACGTAACATTTTCTCTCCCTTGCTAATGTTTGGTGCAATGAAGCTTTCAATACTGGGGAGCTGATATGCACTGGGATTTTGGCTTTCTGAATTGACATGAATTGTTCTTTCCATTTTGATATATTTCTCCCTCTCTCATTTCACTTTCTGGCCTCTTTTTCTCTTTCTCCCATCCACAGTGACAGGATTGTATATTTCCCATAGCAGCTGAAAGGAAAAGATCCTCGACCACGTTTCTGTCCCAATGCTCTTTTGGGATACCTTTTCCCCTAGTTCTCATTTTCAGTGATGTTTCCCCAGGGGGAACTTGCTCAGCCTAGTTCATCAACTGGTTGAACAAAGGAAATCTTGGAGAGTCCAAGGCTGGATGTGGTGTGTTTTGTTGTTTGTTTGGAATGGGGCTGTTAATGTAGAATTAAGATTGTTTTCCCATGGCAGATATTTGGAATGGGTTCATTATTTTTTTCTTCAAAGTTAATGGCTGTGAAAGTGGATTGTGTTTTAATAAAAATGTGTTGATTGCCTGCCAGTGTTTCCTGAGATCTTTCCTTATCAATGAGTAGAGCCCTGTTACTTGATGGCAGGAGGTTGGGGAAGATACTTTAGAAGCCCATTTGTGGCTCTTCCTTTGAAATCTACCTCCTTGTTTGACAAACAATAGTCCGGGAGTCAGGATTACAGGATTAGAATTAATTTTGCAGTTGAAACAGGCACAGGATAGATTTAAAGTGATTTGCCTTGGTCATACAGATAGTTTGTATCATCTGGGATTTGAACCCATCTTCTGACTCCATAATTATGCAATATTTGTAAGTGCTTTGCAAACCTTAAAATGCTACATAAATGCTAGCTATTGATCAACTAGAATTTATTAAGTACTCACTGTATGCCAGTTATATAGAGCTAAGTGCTAGGAATACAAAGGAGACCCAAAAAAAAAGAAAATAGAGCCACCTATTCCAATTTTGGGTTTTTCCCACTGTTCCATGCTAACTCTCTGTATTTGAAATATAAGCTAAATTGGAGACAAATGCAGGGATGATAGTAATAATATATGTTATAGTTCCTGGCATAAAATTGGTTTTTAATAAATGCTTGTTGCTACATAGTGTTCAAGGAGATAGGGCATGACATAATGAATCAAGACCTGAGTTCAAGTCAAACTTATTTAACCATATCACCTCCAACTATGACCAGACTTAAAGAGCCGTTGCTAAGCTGCAATGAGAGTTCCCTGTATCACTGAAGTCACATGTTTGAATCAGAAGATTGTGAATGTATGTTCATATATGTATGTAGATATGAAAAGAACACACTTTTTGCACAGCTCTATATATTATGCTTCCAACAAATCTCAGGAAGCTAATACAAGTGTTTTCATTTTTGAGATAAAAGGCCTGAAGAGGTTGACTAGCTAGGCTCACATACCTAGGTGTTTGTGATTTCCAGGGCCATATTTGATCTACAAAGTCACAATACCTGAAAGAGGTCATTGTTGTTAAGTCATGTTCAATTCTTATGTGACCCTGTGGGCTTTTTTATCCCTGGCCTTTTCTTGGCAAAGATATTGGAGTAATTTGCTATTTCTTTCAACTGTGCCTTTATTTTATACTTGAGGAACTGAAGCAAATAGGAGTTAAGTGACAGGAAAAATCAGGAAAAGTCTTCCTGATTCCTGACCCAACTCTATCCATTGTAGCACCTAGTTGCTCTGTGTGATTATAGGCAAGTCATTTACCTCTTATCCATAAAATAAGAATAGCAGTCACCTCTTAGGATTACAGTGAGGATTTTTTAAAAGTTGAGATATTTGTAAAGTCCTTTGCAAACCTTAAAACTTTGTAAATCATAGTTCTTTTTATTATCTGCAAAGTTAAAAAGGGTTTGGTGAGATTTCTGTGGTAGAGGCTCTAAATATGTGTCTATCACAAATAATATATTTGAACCTCAGGACAACTCTGAGATTGATTTTACCTGTATTATCTCCATTTTATGGATGGGAAAATTAATTCACCTGTGAGGGCTACAAATCAGAATATCAAATGTCAAAGGTAGGATTTAAACCCAGGCCTTCTGGACAAGTATGTTATTTTGTTCAACTATGTCTTATTGCTTCAATAAGCATTGAAGGAGGCTTCTATAGAGAGCCTGGATAAACTATTCAAAAAAGAGTGGCAGAGTAGCAGAGATACAGATAGTTTAATAAGTGATCATCAAAATTGATACTGTTATATTTGATTTGGACAGCTAGGTGGCATAATGGATAGTGTGCTGGGCCTGGAAGTCAGAAAGATTCATCTTCCTGAGTTCAAGTGTGACTTCAGGCTGTTACTAGCTGTGGGACTCTAGGCAGGTCAGATAATTCTGCCTCAGTTTCTGTATCTGTTAAGTGAGTTGGAGGTGGAAATGGTAAACCACTACAGTATCTTTGTCAAGAAAACCCCATGGATGAAAAAAGCACACTTAGGATTTGACACAACTAAAAAATGACTAAATATCAAATGTATGATTTTGGGAAACAAGTCAATGTACCCTGAGGTAGAGATATATGAGATCAGGATAGTAGATTTACCCCCATTCTCTTGATCTTTAAATCTATATAAATGTTTGAAGGGACCCAGTCACCACTGCTAATTATCATTTGTGGAAATTTTAAGAACTAACTGGTAGGTTGGTAGAGTGGGATTGAAACTTCAGGGCTCAGTAGAATGATGTCTTTTGGGAAGGAGGGTGATTCTAGGTAGTTTAGTAGATAGGATGCTAGATTTGGAATCGGGAAAACCTGAATGTCCGTTCTGCCTCAGACACTAGCTGTTGCCTCAGTTTCCTCATCTGTAATATGGGAATAATAATAATAGTACTTTCCTCACAGGGTTTTGAAGGTCAAATGAGAAAAGCATTTTGTAAACATCAAAGTACTACATAAATGTGAACTTTAATATTATTTGGTATTTAGCAAAATACAACTTAAAAATACTTGGTGCTTACTATATGTAAGATACCTTGCTAAATTCTAAGGATACAAAATCGAAAATGAAACAATCTACTCTGAATGTTTTATGTTCTATTCATAAAAGTTTTGCTTTAGAAATTTTGAAATTCCTAAATCTGATCATAATTCCCTATCCTTTCATTTCTCCATATGCCTATTCCCTCCTAAAAATATCTTTGGCCTTTATCATAACCTCCCCAAACTCCACTTTTCCATGAGTTCTCAATCATCACTCCTAATCTGATGTTTATTTTCTTCCCTTTAGATTTGATCACAAAGTTTTTTTCTGTTCAGTTATTTTTCAGTCATATCTATACCCTTTCTCCAGCTCATTTTATAGATGAGGGAACTGAAGCAAATGGTCTGGTGACTTCTCCAGTCCCACATAGCTAGTAAGCATCTGAGGTCATAGTTGAACTCAGGAAGATGAGTCTTCCTGACTTCAGACTCAGCGTTATCCCCTGCACCACCTGATTACAAAAGAGCACAAAATTAGCTAGCCCAACTTAATACTGCCTTTTGCCTTGAGTTCTTTCACTCATTGTCTATTATTGACACTCAGCACCTTCTCTACACCCTCAGTTGCCTCTCTCTACCTCTGATTGGAGGGCTAAAGGGTGGAGACCACCCAAAGCCTTCCTTTAAGAGAATAGAACTATCACCTGGCATCTTGACTTTACTTATCATTGGACTTTCATGATCGTGGAGATAAGAATGAAACCAATTTCTTTGTGCAAAGCTCTCCCTCACTTGTATTCAATTTAGAGGCAAGTCAAGATATCCTCCTGATATCCTTAGCTTTCTTCAAGAGCAAAAGGAACCAAGAGGTCTGTACTTTCCAGGTAATTCCATTTTCCATTAACAACTATGATTGGTTACAACTCCACAAAACATCATGCTTCACCTAGTGCCCTGTGGTCTTCCTCCTCCTTTTCAACTTCCTTTTTTTTTTTTAAATCTTTCCTCATTAGATTATAAACTCTTTGAGGTCAGGGACTATCTTTTTTTTTTTTTTCTTATATCCCCAGCACTTAACACAGTTCCTGACACCTACTATACACTTAAATATTTAACAGAATCCTTGTCCTAATGATGTTTATCCTTTTCCAAACCTCAACCCTTTATTAATCCTACCATCTCTACCTGAAAGTTGCTAATCTCCAATAAAGGAAGGCACATGACTGGGCCAACAGGGTCCACTACAAATTTTTCTTAGTGTTGTGTGACCTCAGTCCTTTCCTTGTCCCTCATTGACTCTCTATTCCATTTCCCTCAGCAATTGTTAGGGCAGCTAAGTGGTGCAATGGAAAGAATGCTGGACCTGAAGTCAGAAAGACTTATCTTTCTGAGTTCAAATCCAGTCTCAGATACTTACTACCTGTGTGTTCCTGGGCAAGTCACTTAACTCTGTTTGCCTCAGTTTCCTTATCTGTGAAATGAACTGGAAAAGGAAATGGCAAGTCTTTCCATACTTTTCTAAGATAATCAAGCTCATCATTTCTTATAGCACAGTAGCATTCCATCACAATCAATGTCAGAACTTGTTTAGCCATTCCCTAACTAATGGGAATTCCTGCAATTTCTAGTTCTTTGCCAACACAGAGAAAGCTGCTATAAGTACTCTAGAACATATAGATACTTTTCCTTTTTCTCTAATCATCTTTGGGAACAATGTTTCCAAATGTCACTTTTACCCTTCCATTTAGCCAATCTAGTAGGTATTAAATGATATCTTAAGACTGTTTTGATTTGCATCTCTACAATCATGACCTAAGTTTTTTGGTTTTTTTTTTTTTTTTGTATGACTAAATGGTCTTGATTTTTTCATTGGAAAACTATATTTTGACTCTTCTAACTACAAGCATTAATTATAAGGATATATGAAGAAAGACAGTATCTGCATTCAGAGAAAGAACTAATAGAAGTATGTATAGAATAATTTTATACATAAATATACCTATTTGTGTCTAATGATATATATCTCTAGGGCAGAATGGGGGAGGGAAGAAAAAAATTCACATGATAATTTTGTTAATTTAAAAGAAATGGCAAATGCATAGTGTGCCCTTTGTGCACATTCATCTTTTATATTATACCATATTATGGAAATGATTTAAAGAAAGAGGTGGCTCTTCTATTAACACAAATTGCCTACTTGGGGCCTTAGTCCCATCTTCTATCCCTCCATAATTGTCCCATTCAATCATCTTCCCCCCACCCTATTTAAATATTTTTAATGTGTTGACCCATCCCCATTTGCTTACAAATAATTCTTAGATTCTTAAACTTTCACTCATTCTCACAGTCCCTTTAGATCTGTTGTATATCTTTTCTCCTTTCATAGTCAATGTCTTAGGAAAAACTATTTTCACTTTCTTTTACTTCTTAAACCCCTCCCCTCCACACTTTAAAAAAATTATAGTGTTTTGATTTTTTCTAGTTATGTAAAGACAAATTTCAACATTCACCTAATATTTTGAGTTCCAAGATGGTAAGCAATTTGATAAAGGGTACATATAAGTGCTCATGTAAAATATATTTCCATATTGGTCATGTTATGAAAGAAGAAACAAATCAAAACAAACATACATACACACTTAGAGTGAAAATAGTATGCTTTGATCTGTATTCAGATTCCATCAGTTCTTTCTTTGGATATTCAATTTTTCCTCATGAATACTTTGGGATCACTATATGGCTGGGAATACCTAACTCATTCATAGTTGATCATCATACACTGTTTCTCTTATGTGTAATATTCTCCTGAGCCTGCTCATTTCACTTTTCATCAGTTCATGTAAGTCTTTCTAGGTTTTTCTGAAATCAGTCTGCTCATCATTTTTATAACACAATTGTATTCCATTACATTCATATGCCACAACTTGATCAGCATTCCCAAATTGATGAATATCCTCTCAATTTCCAATTCTTTGCCCCTACCCAAAAAAAAAACAAAAAACAAAACCAAAACCTGCTATAAATATGTTTATACAAGTAGGTTCCTGCCCTTCTTCTGCACTTTTAAAAAAATTTTATTTGTAATTCAGGCCTATTAGTGTTAGTGCTGAATCAAAAGATGTACACAATTTGATTGCCCTTTGGGCATAGTTCCAAATTGTTCTCCAGAGTGGTTGAATTAGTGCTTAACCTTTTTCAAATTAGCTTCTGATGTTACCCAACTGACTTGCCCTTTCCAAAATTACTAAATGATCTATTAGTTGTTAAATCCAATGATTTTTTTTTAGTCCTGATTCTTAATTTCTCTGCAGTGTCTGCACTGTTGACCACCTCCTTCTTTCAGAGACTGTCTTATCTAGGTTTGTGGCAATGTTCTCTCACATTTCTTCGTCTGGCTACCTTTTCCCATGTAATGTGCTGGGGTAAACCATCCATAACTCACCCCTTATTCATACATTTCAAAGTTCTGCCTTGGAATCTTTCTCTTCTTTATAGGCCATCTTAGTGGTCTTATCAGCTTTCTTTGGTTTCAAATGGCATGTCTATGTAGATGAGAGATAGACACACAAACACACACAGAGACAGAGACAGGAAGATTTCCAAGCCATCCTTAACTCTTCCTTCTCTCTCTTCCTTTCTCCTATATCTACTTAGTTGCTAAGTTTTGTCTGTTCTACCTCCAGAATATCTTGCATCCACTATCTCTACTCATGACCACTATACTAATTTTGGCCTTCCTATCTTGTATGGCCTATTGAAATAACTTCCTGATCAGCCTCCCTGACTCGTCTCTCTCTCTCCTCTTTAATCCACCCCTAACCTAATGTCCAAGTTGATATTCTTAAAGCAAAAGTCTAGCCATATCACTCCTCTGCTCAAGAAATTGGAGCAGCTTTTTCTAGTCTCTAGAATAAAATACAAATAACTCTGTTTAGCTCATAAAAATTCTTCACAAACTTTAGGCTTCTTGTTTCAGCTTATGTCTCACACTATTTTCTATGAATTTGCATTCTATCCAAATTGTCTTTTTCTTGTACCTGACATTTCATCTACTGTCTGAGTGATTTTTGCACTTCCTCCTCTTCACTTGGTGGAAAGTCTAACTTTATTCAAAGATTAATTCAAGGGATGTGGAAAAATTGAAACAGTAATTTATTGTTAGTGGGATTATGAACTGATACAAACCATTTTGGAGAGCAATCTGGAATTATTAAACAATCTATTTAACCTTTAACTCATCAATACCCCTATTTGAACTATTTCCAAAGATGATTTAGGGGAAAGAGAAGAACCTCTTTCAAAATATTTATAGCAGCTTTCTTTATGATGGCAATAAAACTGGAAATTATAGGGATGCCCAGCACTAGGGAAAATAGGTGAAAAAGTTGTGGATTATGCTTGTGATAGAATACTATTGTGTCATAAGAAATGATGAGCTCAATGATTTTAGAAAAACATAGAAAGATTCACATAAAATAATGAAGTATAAAATAAGCAGAACCAAAAAAATATATACAGTAACTACAACATTGTTTGAAGAACAACTTTTTTTTTTACTTAAAAGCTTTTTATTTATAAAACATATGAGTGATTTTTTTTACATTGACCATTGCAAAATTTTTTTTGTTGTTGTTCCAAGCTTTTCCCCTCCTTCCCCCCAGCCCTCACCCCTAGATGACAGGTAATCTAATACATGCTAAATATGTTAAATTATATGACAAATCCAATATATGTATACATATCTATACAGTTATCTTACTGCACAAGAAACGTCAGATCTAGAAAGAGAGAAAAAAAACCTAAGAAGGAAAACAAAATGCAAGCAAGTATTCACAGAAAGCGTTAAAATGCTGTATTGTGGTCCACACTCAGTTCCCTCAGGCCTCTCTCTGGATGTATATGACTATCTTCATCGCTGAACAATAGGAATTGGTTTGAGTCACATCATTGTTGAAGAGAACCATGTCCATCAGAATTGATCATCGTATAGTCTTGTTGCTGTGTATAATGTTCTCCTGGTTCTGCTGATTTCACTCAGCATCAGTTCATGCAAATCTCTCCAGGCCTCTCTGAAATCATTCTGCTGGCCATTGCTTACTGAACAATAATATTCCATAACATTCATATACCATAATTTATTCAGCCATTCTCCAATTGATGGGCATCCTTTCAGTTTCCAGTTTCTTGCCACTACAAAAAGGGCTGCCACAAACATTTTTGCACATGTGGGGCCCTTTCCCAATTTTATGATCTCTTTGGGATATAGGCTTAGTAGAAACACTGCTGGGTCAAATGGTATGCAAAGTTTGATAACTTTTTGAGCATAGTTCCAGATTGCTCTCCAGAATGGTTGGATCCATTCACAGTTCCACCAACAATGTATCAGTGTCTCAGTTTTCCCCCCTCCAACATTCATCATTATCTTTCCCTGTCATCTTAGCCAATCTGACAGGTATGTAGTGGTATCTCAGAGTTGTCTTAATTTGCATTTCTCTGATCAATAGTGATTTGGAGCACCTTTTCATGTGACTAGAAATAGTTTCAATTTCTTCATCTGAAAATTGTTCATATCTTGTGACCATTTATCAATTGGAGAATGGCTTGAATTCTTATATATTTGAGTCAATTCTCTATATATTTTAGAAATGAAGCCTTTATCAGAACCTTTGAATGTAAAAATATTTTCCCAGTTTATTGCTACCCTTCTAATCTTGTCTGCATTCATTTTCTTTGTACAAAAACTTTTTAACTTGATATAGTCAAACTTATCTATTTTGTGATTAATGATGATCTCTAGTTCTTCTTTGGTCACAAATTCCTTCCCCCTCCACAGGTCTGAGAGGTAGACCATCCTACATTGTTCTAATTTGTTTATAATATCATTCTTTATGTCTAGATCATGAATCCATTTCGACTTTATCTTGGTATATGGTGTTAGGTGTGGATCAATGCCTAATTTCTTCCATACTAGTTTCCAATTTTCCCAGCAGTTTTTGTCAAAAAGTGAGTTTTTATCCCAAAAACGGGGGTCTTGGGGTTTATCAAACACTAGATTACTATTGTCATTGAGTATTTTGTTCTTTGAACCTAACTTATTCCACTGATTCACTACTCTATTTCTTAGCCAGTACCAAATGGTTTTGATGACCACTGCTTTATAATATAGTTTTAGATCCGGTACAGCTAGGCCACCCTCATTTGCATTTTTTTCATTAATTCCCTTGAAATTCTTGACCTTTTGTTTTTCCAGATGAATTTTGTTGTTATTTTTTCTAGTTCAGTTAAATAATCTCTTGTGAGTTTGATTGGTATAGCACTAAATAGATAGATTAGTTTAGG
This sequence comes from Myrmecobius fasciatus, assembly GCA_023553655.1. Taxonomy (NCBI): domain Eukaryota; kingdom Metazoa; phylum Chordata; class Mammalia; order Dasyuromorphia; family Myrmecobiidae; genus Myrmecobius; species Myrmecobius fasciatus. The sequence continues at coordinate 197,523 of JAJPUD010000737.1, read as the reverse complement.
TAGTATTGACATCTTTATTATATTCGCTCGACCTATCCAAGAGCACTTGATGTTTTTCCAGTTGTTTAGATCTGACTTTATTTGTGTGGAGAGTGTTTTGTAGTTTTGCTCATATAGATCTTGACTTTCCCTTGGCAGACATATTCCCAAATATTTTATACTATCGATAGTTATTTTGAATGGAATTTCTCTTTGTATCTCTTGCTGTTGCATTTTGTTGGTGATGTATAGAAATGCTGATGATTTATGTGGATTTATTTTGTATCCTGCAACTTTGATAAAGTTGTGGATTAATTCTAATAGTTTTTTAATTGATTCTCTAGGGTTCTCTAAGTAGACCATCATATCATCTGCAAAGAGTGATAATTTGGTTTCCTCATGACCTACTCTAATTCCTTTAATCTCTTTTTCTTGTCTTATTGCCAAAGCTAGCATTTCTAATACAATATTGAATAGTAATGGTGATAGTGGGCAACCTTGTTTCACACCTGATCTTATTGGGAATGGTTCCAGTTTATTACCATTACATATGATGTTAGCTGATGGTTTTAAATAGATGCTACTGACTATTTTAAGGAAAAGTCCATTAATTACTATATTCTCTAGTGTTTTTAATAGGAATGGATGTTGGATTTTATCAAATGCTTTTTCTGCATCTATTGAGAATATCATATGTTTTTTGTTAATTTGGTTATTGATATAGTCAATTATGTTAATAGTTTTCCTAATATTGAACCATCCCTGCATTCCTGGTATAAATCCTACTTGGTCATGGTGTATTATTCTGGGAATGATTTTCTGTAATCTCTTTGCTAATATTTTATTTAAGATTTTTGCATCAATATTCATTAGGGAGATTGATCTATAATTTTCTTTCTCTGTTTTTGTTTTACCTGGTTTAGGTATCAGTACCATGTCTGTGTCATAAAAGGAATTTGGTAGGAGTCCTTCATTCCCTATTTTTCAAATAGCTTATATAATATTGGAGTTAATTGTTCTTTAAATGTTTGGTAGAATTCACATGTAAATCCATCTGGTCCTGGAGATTTTTTTCTTAGGGAGTTGATTAATGACTTGTTCTATTTCTTTTTCTAAAATGGGACTATCTAAGTAATTTATTTCCTCTTCTGTTAACCTGGGCAATCTATATTTTTGTAGGTATTCCTCCATTTCACTTAGGTTATCAAATTTATTGGCATAAAGTTGGGCAAAGTAACTCCTGATTATTGCTCTAATTTCCTCTTCATTGGTGGAAAGTTCTCCCTTTTCATTTTTGAGACTAACAATTTGATTTTCCTCTTTCCTTTTTCTAATCAAATTAACTAGAGGTTTATCTATTTTGTTGGTTTTTTCATAAAACCAACTTTTAGTTTTATTTATTAATTCAATAGTTTTTTTTACTTTCAATTTTATTAATCTCTCCTTTTATTTTTAGGATTTCAAGTTTGGTATTTGATTGGAGGTTTTTAATTTGTTCTTTCTCTAGCTTTTTTAGTTGCAAGCCCAATTTATTGATTTTTCTCTTTCTCTATTTTATGCAAATAAGCATCTAGAGATATAAAATTTCCCCTTATTACCACTTTGGCTATATTCCACAAATTTTGGTATGTTGTCTCATTTTTGTCATTCTCTTGGATGAAATTAGTAATTGTGTCTGTAATTTGCTGTTTCATCCATTCATTCTTTAGGATAAAATTATTTAGTTTCCATTTGCTTTTTGGTCTATTTTCTCCTGGCCTTATATTGCATGTGATTTTTATTCCATCATGATCTGAAAAAAATACATTTATTATTTCTGTCTTCCTGCATTCGATTTTGAGGGTTTTGTGTCCTAACACGTGGTCAATTTTTGTATAAGTTCCATGGACTGCTGAGAAAAAAGTAAACTCCTTTCTGTCTCCATTTAATTTCCTCCAAAGATCGATCATACCTAACTTTTCTAACATTTTGTTTACCTCCTTAACTTCTTTCTTATTTATTTTGTGGTTTGATTTATCTAGTTCTGAGAGAGGGAGTTTGAGATCCCCCACTATTATAGTTTTTCTCTCTATTTCTTCTTGCATCTCTCTGAACTTTTCCTCTAGGAATTTCCATGCTCTACCACTTGGTGCATATATGTTTAGTATTGATATTGCTTCATTGTCTATGGTACCCTTTAGGAAGATATAATTTCCTTCTTTGTCTTTTTTAATTAGGTCTATCTTTGCTTTTACTTGGTCTGAGATCAGGATTGCTACCTCTGCTTTTTTTTGTTCACCTGAAGCATAATAGATTCTGCTCCAGCCTTTTACCTTCACCCTGTATGTGTCTCTATGCTTTAGATGTGTGTCCCGTCCACCAGGACTTTAGTAATTCGTGGGGGCGAGGAGGACCCGACCTGAAGGGAGAGAATAGGCGAGAGAGAGGAAGGAGACTACATGGCAGATGGAATAGTCTCATTTATTGAAACAAAAGAGCTAGGGTTAAATAGGCCAATGCCGTTAGGGATGAGGAGTTGCAGGGATGCGGAGGTGGTCAGGCTGGTCCGATTGCAGATGGGGTTTAGGTAATTAGCGGAGAATGCAAGGACACGGGGGTTGGGCAGCAGGGTGAGGAGTGTAAGGACATGGGGGTCGAGTAACAGGGAGTGGAAGGCACGGATATGGTCCAGCAGTCTCAAGGTGTAGTTAATCACTCAATCTAAAGTTTATGCATAGGCCTGTGTTTTCTCATTCTCGGGCCCTGACAGATGTGTTTCTTGTATACAGCATATTGTTGGATTCTGTTTTTTAATCCAGTCTGCTATCTGCTTCCACTTTATGGGGGAGTTCATTCCATTCACATTCACAGTTAAAATAACTAATTCTGTATTTCCTGATATCTTATTTACCCTAGCTTATGCTTTTCTCTTTCCTATCCCCTTTCCCTCCTCCCTAGTATTTCGCTTTTGATAACTACTTCTCTCAAATAATCCTTCCCCTTTAGAGCCCCACCCCCTTTTTTACACCTTTCCTTTAATTCTTCTGTTTTGCCTTCTATTAGTCTATTCCCTTTCTTTTCCCCCTTTCCCTCCTGTTTCCTTATAAAACAGAACAAGTTTCTTTTTGATACCCAATACATATATTATTCCCTCAGAGCCATATCTGATGAGATGGAGATTAACACAATTCTCATTCCCCTCCCTTTTTTCCCCCTCAATCATTATAGGTTTTCTTTGCCTATACATGTGGTGTAATTTCCCTTATTTTACCTCCTTTTCCTCTTCTTCCAGTGTTATCCCTTTTCTACCTCTAATTTCTTTTTCAGATTATCATATCATAATAATCATAAAATCACAACAATCATATTATAATAATCATAAAACCACACTAATCATATCATAACAATCATAATATAATAATAAAATCATAAAATCAACCCTCATTCTATAAGTATCTATAACAAATATAGTTCTCAAGAGTTTTTTTTTCTTGTTACCTTTTTATGTTTCTCTTGTGTTCTGTGTTTGTAGATCAAATTTTTTGTTCAATTCTGGTCTTTTCAGTAGAAATAGGTGAAATTCTCCTATATCATTGAATGACCATCTTCTTCCCTGGAAGATAATGCTCATTCTAGCTGGATAACTTATTTTTGGCTGCAATCCATTTTCCTTTGCCCTTCGGAATATCTGATTCCAGGCCCTTCGATCCTTCAAAGTAGAAGCTGCTATGTCCTGGGTGATCCTAATTGTGGCCCCTCAATATTTAAATTGTTTCTTTCTGGCTTCTCATAATCTCTTTTCCTCGATATGATAATTCTGGAATTTAGCCACATTATTCCTGGGGGATTTAATTTTTGGGTTTCTTTCAGGAGGTGATCAGTGGATTGTTTCAATAATAAGTATTTTGCCTTCTGGGTCTAAAATATCAGGGCAGTTTTCTTTTATGATTTCCTGGAAGATAGTGTCTAGGTTCTTTTTTTCATCATGGCTTTCAGGAAGCCCTATAATCCTTAGATTGTCTCTCCTAGATCTATTTTCCAGGTCAGTTGTTTTTCTAGGAGATATTTCATGTTTTTCTTTATCTTTTCATTTTTTTTTTGTTTTTGTTTGACTAATTCTTGAAGTCTTGATGAGTCATTCATTTCCATTTGTTCGATTCTAATTTTTAATGTCTTATTTTCTTCAGTTACTGTTTTTAGCTCCTTTTGTAATTGGCCAATTTGTTCATTGTAGTCTTTTTCCATTTTTTCCATTTTATTTTGTAGTGATCTCATTTCATTTCCCCATGTTTCTTCCAACTTTCTTTTAAGATCCTTTATGCAATCTTCAAAGAAAGCCTTGTGACATGGAGTCCAGTTTATGTCTCTCTTTGGGGCTTTTTCTGGAGTTGCTTTACCTTTAGGGGCCTCAGGATTTGAGGTCTGTTCTTCCCTCTCTCTATAAAAGTTGTCTATGGTGAGAGCTCTTTTTGGTTTTTTATTCATTTTTTTAAAGGTATGAGGTCTGTTTAAGGCAAAGGAGGGACAGCTGCTTTAATCTGCCCTGGGGCAGTTCTGCTGATTGAGTTATTTCAGGTACTGGGCAGTTCTGCTGATTGAATTATTTCAGATGCTGGGCAGATCTGCTTTAGTTCACCCTGGGGCAGTTCTGCTGATTGAATTATTTCTGGTGCTAATCAGTTCTGCTGATTGATTGATTGACCTAGGGTGCTGTGTAATGGCAGCTAGGTCCCACGCTCATCAGAGGTTCAGTGGTTCACAATCTACCCCCCACAAAAGACAGATCCTCCAAACCACCTGCCCACAATCAGGACAGATTGGCCCAAGAGGCCCACAGAAGACTCCCAGGTGTGTGAAAAGCACAATGCTCCCACTCCTGTTCCGATTCCTGTGACTACTCCTGTTCCAGCTCCCTGCCCTGGTCTCCCTGTGCTGCAGTCTGTGTTCAGCAGACCACCCCCCTGCCCAATTAAAACAGACCTGTTTTGAAGTTCTTCCAGAGTATCTTCTTCTAGAAATGTGTTGTCCTTCAGATATTCTGGATTTTTTTTACTTCAAAATCAGTCTAGAGGCTTCATATGTTGTTGGTTTGAGGGAAGGTTAGAGGAAGTTCTGAAGAACAACTTTGAGGGAATAAGTTATTTTGACTATTATAAATACTTGAGTTAAATGTAAAGGATATATGAAAAAAGATACTACTTGCATCCAGAGAAAGCACTGATAAATAGAAGTATGTATAGAATAATTTTACAAATATATAACTATTTGTGTCTAATGGTAGCCATCTCTAGGATGGGAGGGGGAGAGGAAGAAAAAAAACTTACATGATAATCTTGTTGCCTATTTGAAAGGAAGTTATGCATAGTATATTTGTAGTTTTATGTGCAATCATTTTTTATTATACTATGTTATGGAAATGCTTATTTTATTTCATAAATTAAAAATAAAGCATTTTTAAACTGCTTAATTCAAGTCATTTCCTAAAAAAAAAAAAAGTCATTTCCTATAGGAAGCTTATCCTGATTGCCTCCCTACTCTCCCCCCCAGTTATTACTATCCTGCCCCCAAATTTGCTTTGTATCTATTTTAAATTTTTTTTATTTTACTTCCTAAAAATATACTCTTTCCCCATCACCACCACCCTTCAGATGTAAGCTTCTCCAGAAAAGGAGCTCTTGGGTTTTTTTTCATTGTCAATCCTAAAACAGTATCTGACACAGAGTGAATATTTAATAAATGTTTATTGAATGAGTATTGGGGAGAAATAATATTGCATAAGTAAGTAAAAAGGACATATAAAGTAGCACAAAGTAATTTCATGGGAGAGCAAGCACTACTAACTGAGGTCATCCAGGGAAGCCTTGTATAGGAGCTGTGTTTGATATGGAAAATAAGTTGCATAAAGAGAAGGTGACAGATGGAATGTTGTTGCTAAGAAATATTTTCTAGTCCAGTTTACTGGAAAAGTAGATGGGAACCTGACTGGAGGGCTTTTATAATTTTTCTGAGGGGAAATAAGTATTCATAGAAGAATTTTTAGTAGGGTAAATCATAATATATAATTTTTAGCAGGGTAAATCAAAATGTATGGTTACTGCCTTATTAGATCCTGAAGTACCTGTTTTTAAAGAAACAATGAGTCTTTTTGACTGCTACCCTTTAGCCTCTATTTGACTTAATCTTCTGTTTTCCTTTTACAAGACAAATAGAATTATGCTAATACTTTTATGTGCTATGACTTATTATTATGTAGGTTTTATTATAAGGATATCTGTATTGGATATTTATAGCTATGCTTACCAGGAGGACCTAGATTTAACATTCATTCCTAGAATGACTTTTTGGATATTTGATTAAATGCCCAGAAATTTGTATTGTATTGAGGTCTTCCTCTTATTTGCAGTCAGAAATGGGTTAGGCCAACCATGACTCCTTGAGACTAATGATGACATTACCCACTACCTGACAGAAGGATACAGAATGAGATAATTCCTTTGTATCTATTGTATCTAATCTTTGTATCCTTTGTATCTAATGTATCTATTTTATTTAATAAGGCTTATTATTTATTTATTTTTTGCTGAGGCAATTGAGGTGAAGTGACTTGCCCAGGGTCACACAGCTAGGGAATGTTAAGTATCTGAGACTAGATTTGAACTCAGGCCCTCCTGACTTCAGGGATGGTGCTCTATCCATTGCACCACCTAGCTGCCCCAGGCTTATTTATTTTTAAAGAAGGATTGTGTTGTTGTTGTTAATTGAGGGAGGGGGGAAGGGTTTGGAAGAGAAGAAAGAACTAGCAATTGTGTGACCAAAAAAGAAAAATATCTCAGTAGTAATGAGCTCACATATTCTTAAAGAGCATTGGCATGTATGTGGTCACTTTTTCTGCCTATAGTGAAATCAGGCCAGGCAGAACCTAGATAAGATACCTAAAAGTTGTACCTCCAAGATTTTTCATACTGTCCCCTATATTTAGAGTATATTCCTTTCCCTGTTTTTCATATTAGAATCCCTAGAAACCCCCTTGAAGGAAATTAGAAATTCTGAGAAAAGGAAGTAAAGAACACATGCCATATATGAGAACAGTCATAAAAAGGTACAGAGGTGAGGGATGAGCTCTTCTTCTGGACTCAGTTTAGAGACTACCTCCTGTAATTGGAAAATCTTATCTGACCTCCCAACTGCTAGTGCCTCTCACCCTGAATTACATTGTATTTGTGTGTGTGTGTGTGTGTATGTGTATTTATAAGGGTACATATTATTTCTTCCTCTAAAGTATATGTTTCTTTAGGATAAGTATTGTTTTGATTTTATGTGCCCATTGCCTAACAGTGCCTGGCACATAGTAAATGATGTGTGCTTTTTTATTAATTGATATCCATCCCAAATGGTGCTTGAGGGACAATTATTCCTAAAGGAATCAAGATCCCAAGTGAAATAATACAATCAAATCCTAATCCAAAAGCTCCTAATAAGGGATTTGAAAATGAGAATCAGCAAAAGTAGTGATTTTCAAAACTAAAATGATTGTGTTCTGACAGTTCTAGATTAGAAAATGCAACATAAGACACTTCATTTGAGAGACAGCTCTATTCATTTTACCAGATTTTGCAAAAATCATTCTGACACCAAAATAAAAAACAACAAAAAACAACCCACCAACAACAACCAAACATCCTACTTTTATACAAAGTTAAAACATAAATAGCCAGACTTTATATATATGACAAGAATTATAAGTGTGAATTGATTTTTTAAAAATGTTTCAAAGATTTTTTTTTGAAAAAGAAAATAAAAGCTCATTAAAGCATCTTAAAAATTGAGAATAGTAAGTGTTTTTTCTAAAATAATTTAAAAATTGATGTCAACTGCAATGAAGCTATTAAGGTTAATAGGATATTCCCATTTTATTCAGGCATTGAAAGATTCAGCCTGAAATATGTGAGGTTACATAGTTTAATATATTTCATGACCAATCTTTTGTCTTTTACGATGCTCATGAAGTGTGGTGCACAGAGAAGGCATTGTTATAGTCACTTTGGTCTCCTTTTGTAGCTATTTTATTCTTTTAGAGTATTGGTTCTTAAGATACTATTGATCCATTTGTAAATTGTCACTTTGTATTTTATACATGTACTGTAACTTGATTTTTTTTTAGATACTGACAGAATATATTCATAGCCTAATAAACAGTTACAGAGGGACTATTGCCTTTGTTGTTAAAAAAGAAGTTTAAAAAGGGGGGAAGCAGAAGTAAATTCAGAGAGAAGCTTAGACAAATGTCAGACAGCTTTGAAAATAACATTAAATTTATTATATATGTATATATACATATATTGTAAAAAGCAAGTTGTATATGATAGAAATTCATGATTTTATACATAATCCTTTTTTCGGTTCTACTTTGTACATGGAAATAGTTTTTCTTTTTGTGGGTATACATTAAATTCAGAATAAAAAATAATGAAGTAGATAAGAAACCTTTATATTAGAAGGTCTGAATTTTGTCCCTCTTCCTTCCGCCACCCCAAAGGATCCTGAGATTTGGTGGAGCTCAAGGACATGCTCCTGTTCTAGGTCATATCAAGGGAATTACCTGGCTCTCCCAGAAGGGAGGGGAAAGGGCAAGGAGAAAGGGTTTTACCCTAGTATTTCAGTAGTGATGGCTTCTGGAAGTAGAGCTATGATAAAGGGGCTCTGTATTTTTTTTCTTCATATTTTAAATTTGTTTCTTCTTTTTTTTTATTTGCAAAACATATGTATGGGTAATTCTTCAACATTAACTCTTACAAAGCTTTCTATTACAAAATTTCCCCCCTGCTCCCCAACCCTCCCCCAGATGGCAGGATATCCACTACATGTTAATTATGTTAAAATACTTGACAAATCGAATATATGTATACATATTTCCACACTTATCATTGTTGTGCAAGAAAAATCGTATCTACAAGAAAGAAAAATCAGATAAAGGAAACACAATGCAAGTAAACATCAATAGAGATCATGAAAATGTTATGTTGTGGTCCACATTTCACATTCCTCTCTCTGAGTGTATATGGCTTTCTTCACTGAACAATTAGAACTGATTTGAAACATCTCATTGTTGAAGAGAGCCATGTCCATCAGAACTGATCGTCATATAGTATTGTTGTTGCCATGTATAATGATCTCCTGGTTCTGCTCGTTTCACTCAGCATCAATTCATGCAAGTCTCTCCAGGCCTCTCTGAAATCGTCCTGCTGGTTGTTTCTTATAGAACAATAATATTCCATAATATTCGTAACCATAATTTGTTCAGCCACTCTCCAATTGATGGGCATCCATTCAGTTTCCAGTTTCTTGCCACTACAAAAAGGGCTGCCACAAACATTCTTGCACATGTGGGGAAGGGGCTCTGTATTTAAGGAATTGAATTTCTGATTGAGTATGTTTGCTGAGGATTTAAACTAGAGTATGTATTAGCTGAGACTGATAGAAAAGGGAAAAAAATCACCCTAAAAACAAACAAACAAACAAACAAAACTTCTCAACCCTATAGAACCCTATAGTTAATCAGTTTGGTTATTTTTATACTTTTAGTCTTCAATCTCTATGTGGAGAAGACCCACCCTTGGTTTTGGAATGCCCTGCTGGGGCTCTGAATGTAGTGGTTGTGTGAAAGGGTATGAATGGGTATCCTTTCAGAGCCCAGTGTCACTCACTGAATTGGCCAGCCCCTTGTTTTCCCCAGCCCGCCTTCTTAATAATCTGACTTCCATTTCCCAGCAAGGTTACTTTTGGCTGTGAGCCTCTAGTTGGAGGGAGATCTGATGAGTCTGGACACTGGCTGGAGCAGTCAGGCGCTGAAAGGTGAGGGAGAGAAGCTTTTTGGAAAGGAGGGATCCAGCAGCAGCTCAACTCTGAAGGAACCATGGCTGCAATCTCTGTCCTAATGCTACTTATTCTCAATCAACTTGTAGCTACCTCCTTAACTCAGGTAAGCATTCTTTTGTCTACTTTGACAGCAAAGCAAAGAAAGAACTAACCTGAGCATAGATTGCTTTTCCTTATAGTTGTAGAGGTAGAGGTTAATAAGTAGGTGGCCCCAGTTTTCATTTGTTCAGGATGAAAGAGCAAGAATTTTGGAAATTGGAAATCTTATCTGGGATAGAAAGAGGATGAATGAATGGATGGCTTCATTCCACAATCCAGAGGCCACCACTAACAGTCTTGTGGGAAGGGGGAATAAGTGAAACTATTAGAGCCTACATACCCATTTAAAAATAAAACTAGGAAAATTAAAATCTCTCTCTCTCTCTCTCTCTCTCTCTCTCTCTCTCTCTCTCTCTCTCTCTCCCTCCCTCCCTCTTCCTCTCTCTCTCTCTCTCTCTCTCTCTCTCTCTCTCTCTCTCTCTCGCTCTCTCTCTTCTTCCTCCTCCTCCTCCTTTTTTTTGTCAAAATAGCAAAAGCTTAAACACATATTTTATTCACCCTAAATATGAGCATTTAGAGAAAATGCCAAAATCATTCTTTTTCTCTTCACTGGAGATCCCAATTACCAAGTAAGAAACCACCCCAGCTCATGAGTGTCCACAATTCATGTGTCACCTGGGAGTCCTTGGTGTTTGACAGAATCCCTCTGCCAGGCGTCTCTATGTCTCTCTTTCTGCTTAGAGAAACCCCCAAGTATAGAGACCTAGCTCTCCAGGCAAGGTTTACAATGAGATCTTTGTTCCCAGAATCACTAGGCTGGACCAGGTTCCCTGTGGAGCCCATGCCATAGTGCAGACTCTCTCTTACCAAAAGCATTAAAAAAAAAAAAAAAAAAAATCCCACACCTCAGCTTCTCATAGAGAGGCCTTTTTTTAGGGCATACTACACAGCATTGTGCAGCCCTCTAGACATCCCCCAACTTGGATATCAACAACTGCCCCCTGCTTTTATTGTGAGTTTAGGTGGTCTCAGAAAGCTGGCCAGTCATAGGCTTGTGCTGAACCATCATCCTTTTAGATGACTTTTTTTTTTTAAACATGGTCAGGCTGTTAAAGGAGTTTGCCCTGGGAAGGGGAAGCTTACTTTAGCTCCAATCTCACTGATTTCCTGAGATGAAGAATTTTCTTGACCCCCAAAGTTTTTTATTTCCTTGCTTAATAGCTTCCCTGACTTCCTTAAGTTTCAACTAAAATTTTTCCTTCTGTAAGAGTCTTTCCCTAAATCTACTTAATCATAATTCCTTCCTTCTGAGACTACCTCTGCCCCAAGTTATCCTATAGTAAATTTTGTTTGTATCTAGTTTCTTGCAAGTTGTATCCTCCATTAGATCATGACTTCCTGGAAATCAGGGGCTATTCTCTGCCTTTCCTTGTATTCCTAGCACTTAGTACAGTACCTGTCATACAGTAGGAGCTTAATAAATACTAGTTGGCTGATTGATCACCATGCTGAAGTATGAGTAAAATGGGGCAAGGAATGATCTATCTTAAGGGGACCTTTACCTGCCCTATTTTACTTTCTTTCTGTTTTTCCTATCAGAAAGTAGGACCTCGGGGCCCTGCTGGACCTCAAGGACCTCCGGGACCTCCTGGAAAAGATGGCATAGATGTGAGTATTCTTGAAGTGGAGTGAAGAATGGGAGTGGGAAGTCAAAGGGTAAAGAATGCAGGAAAGTTCATTCAAGCTCCCAGATAACTATTGGGAAGTTTTCATTTTCAGTAAGTAGAATTTATAAACTAAAAAATAAGTAAAAAGAAAGTATTTTCTAAACATTAGCAAACCTGCCACAGTTTCTAAAATGGGAAAATTTGTACTATAGGGGTATTTGTCTAAGAAATTGATCTCTAGTATAAATATGTATGCATATGTTGGATTTGTCATATATTTTAACATGTGTTAGACTACCTGTCATCTAGGGAAGGGGATGGGGGGAAGGAGGGAAAAATTTGGAACAGAAAGTTTTGCAAGGGTCAGTGTTGAAAAATTACCCATGCATGTGTTTTGCAAATAACAATAAATACATTAAAAAAAAAAAAGAAATTGATCTCTAACCTGAGAAAAAATTAAGGATTTGGGAATTCAGGTAGGAAAGAGTGTTAAAAAGGGTAGTGGGATGAGACTTTGCTTTGGAGGTGTCTTAGAAGAACTCTAAAGAAGAGAAGAGCTAGATTTTTTGCTAGTTTTCAAACTGAAATCGTTTGCCTTGCTGTGGGTTGGGGGGCAAGGGCACTGCAATGCATTCTCTTTATAAGGTCTGAATTGTTTGCTACTAGCAGGTTTCAGGGGGAGGCTAAGAAACACACCTTTTATTGATGAACTCAGGAGAGAATTGCTACATTGTTTTAGGGTCCAAATTCTTATGGGCAGATGTGGTTGCTAGACCTTGCTAACTAGATAGGCACCTGGAAATATTATCATCCATTTCTTGGAAAGTGTCATATCTCTTTCTCTCTGTAATTCCCCCCTTTCCCTCTCCCCTTCTCTCTTTTCACATAAGTCTTTGGTGAACAGACATTGGATCTGGCACTGAGGAATTTGGTCTTTCCCATTTTAGTAAAACCACTAAATATAGTAAGCCACAAAGCAGCCTCCTAACCTGGGTATAGAGGAGGTTTCAAGGTGGCAATTTTTCCTACCACAGCAACTCCTGTGGTTTTACAAAGGAATAGAGACCTAACTGTATCTAGCCCTATTCTATGTTCGTTTCAGGCAGGTCTAATAGAGAAAGGACTGTTTCTCTTAAACTTTTAGGCTGTGATAGACACTACTAATTGTAGGATTAGGTGAAATCAGGAAGGGTATTTTATTCTGAAATACCCTTATCCAATAAGAATGAATAAAAGGTCCCTGTGACAAGTGGGGTCTTGGTCTTCTGGGAATACCAGGTTTAAGTCTACCATATTGAGTCCTAGATGGTTCTTGACAAAACTGTGAATTAGACAAAGGGTTTCCTTGACCTCCCTCTGTGTTCCATCTTATGTCCCTCATTTCTCCTGTTCAGTGTCTCTTACTCTTAGCTTTAGTCTTCTTAGTCTCTTAGTGGCCTCCATTGGCTTTATTGCTCAGGGCCTACATTTCTATTAGCCCTCTAGAGCAGCAAACCCAGTTTTTCTTTTATCCTCTTTCTACCCTCAGTTTTCCATTACATGTAATTGGCTGATAGTGGCTATAATGATAATTCTATACTGCCTCCTCACTCCCAAGTTTGTATTGTAATACTCTACTGTTTTCCTTCTGGGCAGTGGTTTTAATGATGGCATTTAGATACAGAGATAGGTGAAGGAAATAATCTTGATACAGAAGCTTTCCTGAATCTCCAAAGTCACATCATGCAATTAGTTGTCTATTCTGATTATATATGGAGTCAGTATTTTTTCAGAAAGGAATAAGCTGCTATTCCCAGATAGAACTGGAAGGCTAACCAGTAAGAGACGTTCAAGAATTCAGACATTGCCCCTCAGCAGGATAAAAGTTTTGGCATTTTAAAGTTTTCCAACCATTGAGGAATAGGGAACAGTTTGAGCCCTTGGAGTGACAATGCTGTTTGCAGTTTTTCTGGACCATTTTTTAAAATATGAATCATATTTTTATTGTGAACATTAAAGCATCAGTAAGTAAGCCCACTTTAATGTACAAAGAATGAAAAAGAGGATTTTATATGAAACTAGGAAGATGTATAAAAAGAACTTCCTTCTATTCTTATATATAAGTATATGTTTTAAAAGTGTAACTGATGCTTTTTGCCTTCCTCCTTTCTTTTTTTTATATACTATTAACACTACCCATCAATTGTACTTGTAAAAAAGACCTCCCTTATAACAAAAAATGCAGTCAAGCAAAACAAAGAATACAGTGTCTGTATGTGAGTTCTGTACCCCCTGTCCATCACCTCTCTGTCAAGAGGTGCTTCATCCTCAGTCTTCTGAAGGCATGATTGGTCACTGGATTGATCAGAGTTCCAAAGTCTTTCAAACTTGTTTTCTTTCACATTATTGTGATCACTGTGTAAATCATTCTACATTAGTTCATTCAAGTTTTCTCAGGTTTCTCTGAATCCATATTTGTCATGTCTTATGATACATCATACTCCATGACACTCATATACCATAATTTGTTTATCCATTCCCCAAATGATGGACACTATTTCTAGTTGCAACAAATAGTATTATAAATATTTTTGTATATATAGGATCTTCTGTCTTTATTTCTTAGGGTATACAGCCAGTATTGAGATCACTTGGCACAATTTAACAACTTTAGGGGTTTAATCCAAAGTTGCTTTCCAAAAGTATTGGATAAACCAACAGTATTCTGCCTTGCTTTTTCAGAGGATAAAAATGTATAGGAATTGAACACAAAATGTGTTCCTCAATAAAGAGCTAAAGTGGGATTTCCAGGGTGACTCTTGGCATCCAAAATACTTTCATTCCACATATGTAGAAGTAGGAGGGAACTTGTGCTAGGTCTGTCTTTAACCTATGTGTTATTTTTCCCCGATTATAGGGTGAAGCTGGTCCTCCAGGGCTTCCTGGCCCTCCGGTAAGTGAGACCCTAATTAAAACACTGCCAATATCCTTCAGGCAATGTTACAAACATTTGGGGTTTAGAAGGTATTAGAAGAATGAGCTCAGCTATATCAAAAAAATTGGGGGGGGGAACACAATGATATGCTACCTAGGATGTCTCATTTGCTGTAGGACCAAGTGTGGCAGGACAGTTTAGTTTTTAATCTTGTTATTTCTGTTCCCCTACCAGGTTAGGGAAGTCAGGAATAATAGGTGTTAATAGGTGTTTCATGTCTTGAGAAGAAAGAACCCTCAAAATAGAACATAGAAAAGAGGCCAGGGAAATAGGGATATGGGGTAGTAAGAGAGAATTTAGGAATGAAAGATTCCGTGTATAGGCTCTGCTATTTTCTTTGGCCTAGAAGCTTCCTAGGGAAGGGGAAGGGAGTAAGTCATTATATAGACTTATATTACATGTTGGGCTCCGTGCTTTTTATAAATATTCTCTAATTTGATTCTGTCATTCCATTTTATATGGGATCTATATGATCCATTGCTAAGAGCAGCATGGTCTCTGTCTAAGATGAATTAAGGAAGAGTGACCTCGGCTTCTAATGAAAAACACTGGGAAATTTTTTGTGGTCATTTATTTTATTTTAGTTTTGGTTTTGTTTTATTTATTTTTTTCCTCTAGTTATATTCAAAACAATAAAACATTTTGCATTTGTTTCTAAAATTTTTGAGTTCTAGGTGCTCTCCCTTATCCCCACCTACAATGAAGAAACTACTTGTGAAGTTATACAAAACATTTCCGTAAAAGTCAAGTTGTGGAAAAAAAAAAGAAAACGGCTCCCTCATCCTAATGAAAACCCTCAAGAAAAATTAAATTTAAAAAGAGAGAGAGAGAAAAAGAGAGAATGCTTCAGTCTGTATTCCGATATACAATCAGTTCCTTCTCTAGCTGTGGATAGGATTTTTCACCTTAAGTCCTTCATAGTAGTTGTGGATGATTGTACTGCTGAGAATAGCAGTCATTCACATCTGGTCATCCGGGGAACGTGGCTATTACTTTGTATATAGTATATTTCACTTTGCTTGAGTTCATGGAGGACTTTCAGGTTTTTTATTTTCCTTCAAAATCATTCTGCTCCTCATTTGCACTGGGAAATTTTTGCTTGGGGCAATGAACTGTTTCAATTTCTTTGACTAAAGGAGCCCTTTTACATGCTGGGAATGAGCTGATTTCAACATATGAGCTGCCTGCCTTCCTGCAGATTGGGCCTTCCAATTTCCACTGGCTTTTGAGATTTAAAAATCATTCAACAACAAAAAATAAATAAATAAATAAAAAATAAAAGTCATTCAACAACTGGTTTCAGAGCCCAATCTTAGGTACTGCAGTTCAGAGGAAAGGGATAGGAATAGGTAAATCCAAAAGAAAATAAAGATGACCTGGTTTCCACCCTTAGGAATGTTATAGCATGGAGAGACACAACCTTCATACATGATAAAGACTGAAGAGTATGACTCAGAAGAAAAGGGAAAATCTAGGGCATATAAGCACTGAGATAAAACATAACTACAGTGAGGTGAAGCTTGGTCTCTTGACCCTAACCCTCCTCCACTCTAGGGAGCTGTTCCAGAGGAGAAGAGTTTGAAGCACTCTTCTCTTCTCTAAAGAAGGAAAAAAAAGGGAGAGATGCATTCAATCTGGGAGGGATGATATATTTAGGGACAGGCTTGGTTGTACGGGCAAAAGTAAAAGCTGATCTTCCTTAGAAGATGCCATAGTCTGTGTCTAGAAATTAGGAAGACAAAAGGTACTTTCTAGGCAATCTCTGCAGGAGATATGGGATAAGGGTGAAAGTTCTAAAAAAGACATATCAATTTAATAAACCTTTATTAAGTGTTAGGCACTGTGTGCCACATCATATGGAACTAGACCATCTCTCTCATTCTTTTCTTTCTTTCTTGTGCAGGGCCCCAAAGGAGCCACAGGGAAACCTGGGAAACCTGGAGAAGCTGGGCTGCCTGGACTGCCAGGGGTAGATGTGAGTATCAGAGCCTCTCTCTTTTGCCATTTCCATGGGGATTTACTTCCCCTCCCTACATTACTATCCTATCGCAGGAAAGGCTGCTTGCTGGCATTCCCTGCATGGTATCCAATTTCTTTGCTAGGAACCCAAGATTTCTCAGAACAACTTCCATGAGTGAGTTATAATTTTTTTTTTTCCCACTGCCCATTCATGCAAGAAAGCTGGGCCAAGTTACAGGAAGTCTTCAGATTTGGAAGTTGTTTGGGCTATAATCCAAATAACCACTGATTTGTGATTGCTAGGCAAATTGTTGGCAGGATAAAAAAAAGCACCATGATGTTCTTCTCCTTAGAAAGTTTAAAGCTGAGCCAACTTTTAATTATCCAGAGACCAAGGTCTTAAAGGTCCATTCTAGTTCAAAATCCCGGGCTTGGATAGATTAAGCCAGGCCTCTTTGTTCCTCTTCCTCTTCCCCTCCCTTCACTTCCCCCCATCCCTCCTTGTACCATTGCACCAAAAAATGTCTTCTCTGGATAGAGCATCAGCCCTGAAGTCAGGAGGACCTGAGTTCAAATCTGGCCTCAGACACTTAACATTCCCTAGCTGTGTGACCCTGGGCAAGTCACTTAACCTCAATTGCCTCGGGGGAAAAAAAGTCTTCTCAATAATACC
This sequence comes from Myrmecobius fasciatus, assembly GCA_023553655.1. Lineage (NCBI taxonomy): Eukaryota > Metazoa > Chordata > Mammalia > Dasyuromorphia > Myrmecobiidae > Myrmecobius > Myrmecobius fasciatus. The sequence continues at coordinate 180,377 of JAJPUD010000737.1, read as the reverse complement.
CCCATAACCTTGATTTTTAGACCCCCCCCCAAAAAAAGGAACTGTAAGTCCCTAAAGACATCCAGTATATTTGTCCTTGTACCTCTTCCTGTTCCCAGAATGTCTGTTGATGGAAAACTAAGAAATTATTTGTGTTTGTAGTAGTTTGAATGTTTATGTAGGGATAGAAATTCCCCTCCACTCTCCTTTCCCCCACTACCATTTATGACAGTCAGGTGAGGAAGAGCCTAGCCAGAAAAACTTTTTAAGTTGAGATCTGTTTGCTTTCAGTCAGGAATATTGTTTTCTGCTGTTTGGAGGTTTCTTTGGTGTTTCATTTTTAAATGATAATGTAGCAAACTGTCCTTCTTGGTGCCTACTATGTACCAGAGCATCCTCCATGTGATTCATCTCTTTTCTGCCTCTTCCTCAGGGTCTGACAGGTCAGGATGGACCCCCTGGTCCTAAAGGCTCACCTGGAGAAAGGGTAAGTTCCTGAAATGTCTAAATGGCCTTCCTGTTTTTATTTATTTGTTTGTTTGTTTGGTGGGAAGGGGCAAAGAGAACAAAAGTAGTCCCAGGATATAGTCACTGGGCAGAGAAGAGGTAACCTCATCCCTAATCATTCATAAAAGCCTTGAGCTATTCCTTGACCCTGTGGACACCAGAATATCTATAAAGGACCATTTATTTTGCTGCAAGTTTTGGTAATAAAATCAATAATACATATTTATATAGCTCTTCAAGATTACAAAGTACTTTCCTGACAACAACCTTGTGAGATAAGCAAGAAAGGACAGATGTGGTTGCCTTCTCTATGACCTCTAGATTCTCCAGTTCAGATGAGGCCTAAGGCAGAGAAGGAAGGAAGCAAAAAAGAGAACAGAAAGGCAAGTAGAAAGGAGACCCTCTTGGAGTAGAAAATTGGGGACAGCTTGCCCTCACAGCCTTACAGAGTTGTCAGCCAGAGGCACTTGATATAATACCTCAGGATAGGGTTTAACCAAATTCCATTTAGAATCCTCTCTCTGTGCAATTACTTAACATTCTTACATTTTTTCATAGCCACTATGTATAAAAGTTATGTCCTTGGTGCTAGCTGCCTTAGACCAAAATCTTGTTTTTATTGGCTTAAACCCTCTCTTCACTTGACTCTTGCTTGGACCAAGCACTGACTTTGGAGTCACAGGATCTGGATTCAAATCCCACTGCTCATGCTTACTACTTGTGTGACCCTGGGCCTTAGTTTCCACATAATATAAAAGGAAAGGGTTGGACCAGAGATCCTCCCACTATGATCCTTGTGGTGGAAGGGAGAGTGTCCTGGAATTAGGGATGGGATGGAGGATTAGTTACAAGTAAGGAGAAAGATTTGGAGAAAGAGCTTGGACAGGTCTAGGAAGGTCATTCCAGAGCCACTAGAGACAATCACTTCCTTCTTCAGTCATTTGGGATGAGGAGAGAGGTTGTCAGAGGGGCACAGTTAGGGATAAGAGTTGGGGAGGCAGTGTAGGAATATAAAGTCCCATTTAGAAACAGGAATACAGAAAAAGCAGGAAATCACTTCTTTCTTGCATGGTCTATGGAAAGATTTGAGGTTTGGGAGAAGCATCTTAGAGAAGAATCAGAGACTTGTGGAGGAACTGTCACCTCTATTCTAATCAGAATATGGCAGAAGCATGGCTAGGGAACTGATGAACTTCCCAGGAAGCTCAGATTCTCACTATTCCCCTTACACACACACACACGCACACACACACACACACATACACACACACGTCTGTGGGACTCACCCACTCATTTCCTTTTGTCATCAGACTCCCATCTTCTGGCTCATTTTTACATGGTATATGTATATCTCCACCCATACCCCTAGCTTACCACTGTACTTTTTCACAGGGGCTCGAATACACACCTTCTCTCTTTTTTTTTTTTTTTTGGCTGAGGCAATTGGGGTTAAGTGACTTGCCCAGGGTCACACAGCTAGGAAGTGTCTGAGACCAGATTTGAACTCAGGTCCTCCTGACTTCAGGGCTAGTGCTCTATCCACTGCGCCACCTAGCTGCCCCTAAGTTTTTCTTAATTCTATTTTTCTTTTTTTTTTTTGCTGAGGCAATTGGGATTAAGTGACTTGCCCAGGGTCACACAGCTAGGGAATGTTAAGTGTCTGAGACCAGATTTGAACTGAGGTCATCCTGACTTCAGGGCTGGTGCTCTATCCACTGCGCCACCTAGCTGCCCCTACACCTTCTCACTTACAGTTGGCTCACACATGAAGAGGAGAAAGCAAACTCTATCCTAATTATTTGCTGAGCAGCCCTTCTTCCTGCCTTCCAGCCTGGGCTGTAAGGAAGCATTAGTTAGACTAAATTTCCTTTAAAAATAAATTTAATTCCTTCTAATGCCCCATATAAGGACTCTCTAAGGGATTTCTTTCCCTTGCTTATAGCAGGAGTTCTCAATCAGGCCCAGACTTGCAGTTAATGTGTGTCAGGATGAAAATAACTTCTCATCCCATCCAGTTCAGAGACTACCTTCTTAATCTCCCCCTAACCCTGCTGTCCTTCACCACCACTATTTGGGCGGCATGTAGTCCTAGTGAGGACTGTATGACCAGGGGCCTCCCGACTGGAACCACTAAAGGGTGTCATAGACAATGAGCAGTGAGAGTAACTTCATTGATTCCTTGATAGGATTCCAAATGTAAATTCAGGAGTAAGAGGGATGCAGCTGCATTCTGGGCAGGAGTAGGAAGAGAGGAGGGCAGGGTCAGTGCTGGGGACTGTCCGGGAAGACAGGAGAGATATCCCAGGTGGCTAATATGTGAATGGTCTTAATTTTTTATTTAGTCATTTAGCAGACATTTATGAAGTGCTTAACACATTTAGAACACTGCTGTGTGCTGAAGGTAGAGTTAAAAAGTTTGGCTAAGACATAGTTCCTGCCTTCATCTAGCTTACAGTAATACAGATAAAAGAGAACAATTTCTAAGTTCTGCTGCCATCCATTCATTCAACATATGATACATGTTCACCTGTCTGCTTTGTGTCCTCTCTATCCTTGGGATGGAAGGGACATCCAAAGGTCATCTCCTTCAAAGGTCATGTCATCCATAGGCCTCTATTTTCAGCAGTTTAGAAGTTAACTTTTGCCAAAATATTTCCTCAAATTAACAACTATGAGAAGCAAAAGAGTTGGAATTTCTACCTGTTTAACTTTGTGATTAAAGTTAATCACTAAATATATATCATGACTAACAGTGATCTTTCATTTCAGGGCAGGAATTACAAGAGCAAATTGCTCTCCAAATTACAGTCTGGGCTTTCAGGTTTAGCAAAGAGATGAAGAACTGGAATTAGGACAACTAGTATTGAGGGCTAGACCCCAACTTTTATTGAAGAGTGTAGAAATTTCTATATAAAAGAAAGTCTAGAACTCAAATGCTCTAGATTCTTACTTATCTTTGTCACTTTGTCATCTCAGGCAAACCAGTTAATCTTTCTGTTTTTCTTTTTTGTCAATTAGAGATGCCCAGCAGCTATGAGAATCAAATGAATTATAGATGTGAAAGTTCTTTAGAAAACAAAAAATAATGCTCCAATCTGATATGTATATCCCAGTCACAGGAATAAGGAAAGGAATAAGTATTTATATGGAACTTATTATGCACCAAGCTCTGTATTACCTGCTTTACAAATATTATCTCATTTGATCCTCCTAAAACCCTGGGAGGTAGGTGCTATTATTATGAATGTTTTACCAGTAAGGAAACAGGCAAACAGCAATTAAGTGATTTGCCTAAGGTCACAGCTAGTAAAGATATGGGGTTGACTTTCAACTCAAATCTTCCTGATTTCCAGATTCAGCACTCTATCCTTCATACCACCTAACTAGATAGGCTGGAGATTGAAAGAGATGACTTTTCCTTGTTTCTGCCTCTCTAATCTTTCCGTCTAAAGAAATTCTATCACCAGCTAATGTTTTTATTTTACAGGGTAGTCTTGGACCCCCAGGGCCTCCTGGGCTGGGAGTAAGTACTTCTTTCTAATCTGTAGAATTTGAGGGAAGAGGTGGTGGAAGGTGGATAGCAGTATTGGGTATTGTCAGCTGCTTCTTGGCAATGAGATCATATTAAGCAGAACACCCAGAGATAGTTGCACCCCTTTCTGCCAATTGGACTTAACAGAGTTTCCTAAAAGGCTGGACCTCAGGACCAAATGTCCAGGTGATGAGATTGGGGTTCAGCACCAAATAATGAGATTGATGAGAGCAATTGGTACCAAATGTTGGGATTCAGTCATATGACAAATTCACAGTGGCCTTCCTCTTCGGCAAAAGGTAGGTTTATTTAGAAGTTAGAGAGAAAATGAAGAGGTAAATAGTTACTAGAAGTGGTAAATATGAAATAGATTTGGGAGAGCACTGTTACCTGTCATCAGTGGAAAAGACAAGTTTCCCAGTGGAACTCACAATATTCCTCAGTGGAACTCACCAGGAGAAAGGAAATAATCCATGAGATGGGAGTATACCACTGACTAGTAGGCAAAATCCTAAAAGGGATTTAGCACCCTAAAAGAGTTAGTTAGCTATAACAAGGAGAAAGACATCATAAGGCATGGGGGAGGGATGAGAAAGACACCCCACCAGTGGTAAGCTAACCCAAAAGGAATTCAGCAAAAATGGTGTGGCCCATAGTCAGATTTATAGGGGAAATTTAATCTCAGGGATTGACATCTTAATATGGCTTTCTAATAGATGCTGGGAGGTGGGGATTTCTCTGTAAAATTGAGCTGATCCCCATTAGTTGCCCTTCCCTGCTTGCCTCAGGGAGTAATAGCATCAATACTTCAGACTTTCTCTGCCAACCCTACCTAGTGACCCAGGATCTCATCACAGGGACTTGACCTACTGTTCTGCACTCCTAGCAAAGTCCACCAGAGCATATCTCCTGTCCTTAGGTCTTGAACCATTTTAGAACTACTTCCCAAATTCTATTTTTATCAGAGAGCTAGATGAGTAGCTTTGTAACCTTTCAGCATCTACTTTCTGAATCACCTCCATCTTTTATTTCCTGTTTGCAGGGCAAAGGACTTCCTGGACCTCCAGTAAGTAGAAATGGCCTAGAGAATGTGTTTATATTCTTTATGACCCCTTCTCTTACCCCAAATTCTAGTGTTATATCCAAACAACCAGTGAAGATTAGCCAAAGTCCCCAAATTCCTACATTAATGTAACTTGTTAAATCTTTCAGTGACCAGAGCCTTGGGACTAGCTATCAGAGTCTATCCAGTTCAGCTCCTGCTCCAAACACAGTCAGAATAGGAACTAAGTTGATATCTTTCTTGCAGAAGTCCAAAGGCCTCTAGCCTATAGACAGCTTCCATATAATCTGATGTCTCTAAAAAGAACAATCAAAAGGAATGAACAAACAAATAAGTAAATAATTTGTTAATTTTTTTTTCAAAAAAGCTGGAACTATTTACTTTTTGCCTTGCACAGTTTTCATTTTTGATTTCTTGAAATGTAACTCTGAAAAGACAGTTTTTTTAAAAATCCATAATGTTTTAAATGGAGCTACTTTGTAGGCTTTTAAGTCCAAATCACTCAACTTTCAATGAATGGCCAATAATAACCCCAACTCAAGCTTCTGTGGCTCATTGTTTAGATTTTGATATTTTAGAATGAGTAAAAATAGCAATTGTTTCCTGTTCTGGCCAGAAACTCAAAGGATCTTCCTCTTCCAGACTGATAACTTTGAAATAGCAAATTGTTTTTTGTCTAAACTCTTATCTAGCTTTTAGTCACTAAATGAATGTGTCCTCAGACAAATTGAGACAAGGGAAAGACCCCAATTCAGAAAGGTCAAGGCTACCAACTATATACTGGGGCAATCACCAGTTTTCTTGATTTTTGTCATCATTCAACTTCAGTGATTCTAAAGGAGTGAGGCAGACTGCTTTTTGCAGCTCTGCCCCACTTAAATCCAATCCACAGGTAAATCAAGAACAACAACCATCACCGTTGGGGAGACTTTATCTATTATTTTCCCTTCTTCCTCCCTCTCTTAGGCCTGATTGTTTTAGAGCCCACCTAAATCCTTTGAGAGAAGAATCATCACCACTGGTAGTGAAGACTCATCTCTCTCCTCTCTGTCCCTACTCCTTTGCCTAGGATGCTTACTGCTTACAAGACTTGATTGTCATCAACAATCTCATTCCTTCTTAAAAGATGGAGTTCTACCAGAATTATAACCAGCAGTCATCTGACTGCTGATGTAACCAAGGCAGCACCCTTAGGATTTCTAGGCTTTTTTATCTGCCTGTCTATTGAACTTTATTTTATATACTGTCTCCCTTAATTACAGTGTGAGCTTCTTATTCCATTTTTCTGTCTTCCCAGTGCTTAACACTAGTGTTTGGCACATAGTAAGTACTTAATTTTATTTTTCTTTATTTTTTATTATTCATTCATTCCTGTCTACAGCTTCAGAGTAGGATCTCTAACCATGTCCCACTAATTCCCAATAACAAACAGAAGATTAGAGCCGAATGGAGCAAGTCTTGATATATTTGCTTTTCTCTTTCTCCAGGGTGAGGCTGGACTGAGTGGCCTCCCAGGAGGAAATGGAGTCCGAGGACCCCCTGTGAGTTACTACAAAAAAAGCCATGTGCTAAAACCATGTTAATATTTTTGAGTTAAACTAGCATCTCTGTACCATAATGATAAGTATTCATACTTATCATTCATACATATACATGCATAAACATATATATATATATATATATATGTGTATGTGTGTGTGTGTGTGTGTGTATTCTTATTCATATGTACTCACAGAATGGTCCTTACTTTAGGGGACCAGACAAGATGCTACCAATTCATCTGTGTATCATCAGAAACCCTGTAGTTCCTCATTGTTCATGGTGTCTGGCTGGGTTGGACTGGATACAGTACAGAGGGTGGCACAAATCTATTCCCTTATCTGTGAATTGCTAATAGTTAAGAGCTGTGCTGATGCTGACACAATTCCAGAAAACAAATAGTAGAACAGAAATGTTGAGGTTGGGAAGGGATCCCAAAAGATTAGGGTCACAGACTGGTGTCGGAGGTGTCTCAAAGAATTTGCAGGCTTGAACCCATTTCTAAGTCAAGGGGAAAGTTTATTATAACTGTAATACTAATTGAAGTGATCTAAATTCCAAGAGAATTTGGCAGAGAAATAGAAGCAAGGAAACAAATTTATCTCATTCATGTCATTGATATGCTAATTTTACGGCCTAGAGATAGAATCAAGGAGTGGTCTCAAGAATTTGATTACCACTGACCAACAGACTGTAATGTTTGTAGGACTATTCTAAGGCCAGAAGACTTGAAATCATTGACAGACATTGTTAGAACAATAGTTTCAGGATCACTAATATAATCTTCCCTAAAGTCTAAGGGAAGAAATATTATTATATTCCTAGGCCAGAGGACTTTTATAGTCATTGACAGAACAATAGCATTATTAGATCAGAGGACCTCAGGATCAGATTCCAAAGCCAGAAGATTTAGAATCACTGACATTGTTAGAACAGAAGCCCCCTAAGGTCAGGGGACCTTAAAATCATTGCTGTCTCCTCTAGAAGCTGTATTGCATCAGAAATACCATCCCAGACTCTGAATTGAAGTGAGACAGATGCTCAAGTTGGGAGGGAGGCTTCTTGGGACCTATATCAATCTGTTCTTGGTACAAGGACAGGATGGACTGGGAAAAGCTGCATTGGGGTCATTATTAGTGGGAACTTTGATCATCGCTTGTTTTTTTCAAACTCAGAGTGACAATTGTAGCTTTTTCTGAGCCATGGTTCTTTCCTTTCCTAGGGACCATCTGGACTCCCAGGATTGCCTGGTCCCCCAGGTCCCCCAGGACCTCCCGTAAGTACTACCACAGACTTGCTGAGAGCAAAGAAAAACCAGGGATTTCAAGGTCCAGAATGGAGGGTTTAAGAAAGAGACGGGCAGAAGGAAAGGTTAATATGGGGATGGGTCCAAATTTCTTCCTTCTTCTAAGCCCAAACTCCTAGCTGAAACAGTGTATTACAGCTCCTGGAAAGGGGGGGGGGGAGATTATTTCTAGGAGAGGACAGGACCTGAAGCAAAGAAATTATCTGTTGTGTCTGAGATAAGATCTCTCCCAATTCAACCAGGCCTCTCTCCATTATTCTTTCATTCATCCATACAACATTTATCATATATTTGCTATAAGTCAACACATAGAAGTGTGTCCAAGAGTTTAGACCACCAGTGTTGCTCCCTTTAAGTAAGGATTTACAAGGTGGAATCCTGAGGTCATATATCCAATTGACCACAGGAAAATTTGCCATCTTTTGTCTTTATCCTGGTTGTCTGGCTCTGGTTTGGCATTTATAAAAATCATGATCTGGGTTTTAGTTACCTTATCTGTAAATGGGAAAGACTTGTTAACCTGTTGTGTTGTTCCATGGTGGGGATTATGGGATGTGGCTAGAAGGATTTCACTTCATCTACACAGAAAAGGAATTCTGAAGTTTTGTTTTGTTTTGTTTTGTTTTGTGATATGGTTTCCTTTAGCAATCTGATGAAGCCTTTGGGGACCAGAATAATGTTTTTAAATGCCTAAAAGAAAACAAACAAAAAAATTAAATTGAAATACATTTATATACACAGATATAGGTATGTATATGTATATGTACACACACACATATACACATACATACACACATACACACACACACACACACACACATATATATATATATATGTATAAAAGCAATTTCATGGACCCCAAGGTAAGACCTTCTGCTCTAGAGGAAACTTCTGGCAGATAATTATTATGTCACTATTCCCCTCAGGAAGACAGCTTTGTAAACACAGACTGACAAGCTTGTACTTATTTTCTTATGCGACAATTAACCAAGGGTACCTAGAGACTCGACTTGCAGGAGTAGAAGGTGCTCCACTCAGAGATGCCCTGTTTGTTTCTATTTTCTCTCTGATTAGAGAATGTGGGCTAAATGTAGTAGGCTCTGCAGTGGGCCCTCTAGTAGACAGTGACATCAAATCAGTGAGTAGAAGAGACTGGTATCTCTGATAGGGGAGTTCATAATAAAACTGGGAAGGCAGAAAGCAGATTAATAAAGCAACGTTGAGGATAATTCAAATTCCTCAGGTCAATCTCTAGTGGAAATGCAAAGCAAGGCAAAGAGAGAAGGATCTAAATGCTTCAGCTGAAGTCCTCAAACTTTTTTGGTTCCAGGGACACCCAGGGGTTCTTCCTGATGGTGCTGGTGATCTTCAGGTAAGATTTTTACTTTGTTTTCTAAAGGGGTTGACTTGAGCTTAGTTCTCTGAAACTACAGGTGGTTCTCAAATGCTTTGAGGCCTCTGGAAAAAGGAGGGAGCTGAAATTGTCATGTTTACCAAAGATGATTTGCCATGTTTGAAGGACTATGTTGAATCTTTCTAGTAGAAAGTTACTCACTTATAACAATATATCAAGAAACGAGCCTAAAATGTTGCATTTAAACATTCTCTAGCTTTCACACAGGGAGAAAGGTAGGCTGAAATTTAATTTTCAAGGTTGGATTAAACATGGGGTCTTTAGGCCGTTCTGTAGGATTGCCACATACTAGTATGGGCCTTGGGAACCTATCCTGAAAGTAGCTAGGTGGCATGAGGGATAGAGCAATCGACTAGAGTGAGAAAGGCCTGATTTTGAATCCTGCCTCATTCATGTACTAGCTGTGTAACATGTAAGCTGTCACTTAAAACTTTCTTAGCAAGTTTCCTCATCTGTAAAAAGAAGGCTTAGACTAGATCAATGGTATCAAAGTCATTCAAATAAAATGGACTACTAAACAATACACAATCATCACTGTAGGCTGCATATTGATTTAGAAAATCCACATATTAACATTATTTATGCTCTAGTACATTTTTATTTTGTCAATGATTTCCCAGTGACTCTTTAATCTGGTTTGGGTTGCAGACCATGGTAGATGGTCCAAGAGGTTCTTTTCAACTCAAAAGTATGATCCTATGATCAGTTTGTTGGCTTGTGCCAGTAGCAGATATATGACTTCATTTATCCCCACCCCCACTGCAAACTATTTCCAGCTTCTCTTTGAAAAGACTCCATCGGCAGCATTGCTATTTATGACAATATCTGTTAACTTCTCACTTCTGTGTATTTTTTTAAAGCATTTTGGCAGGAAGTTTTTTTTTCCCTCCTTTTTGAGAGCCAAAAATAAACCATATAGATTTCACTTTTTAAAAGAAATTTGAGAACTTATAGTTTCTCTCTATAGGGCTCTCCTTTGGACTCATTTGGTCTGTATGCGTCATACTAAAGAAAAAAAGAGGCAGGCTAGCTTGATGGTTATTGTAATAGTCACCTGTGGTAGGAAAGGCAGCTAGCACTGGATTTGGAATCAGAAGACTTCACTCAGTTCTACTCTGATGCTTGCTACCTTCCATGTAGGGAAGGAATGAAAGGAATAAATATTTAATAAGCACCTACCATGTGCCAGGCACTGTGCTAAGCACTTTACAAATATCTCATTTCATCCTTACAACAACCTTTTGGGTTAGGTGCTACTATCATCCCCATTTTACAATTTATAGACAGAAGTCAAGTAACTTGCCCAGTATCATACTATGAGCCTGGATTTAAATTCAAATTTTCCTGATCCTGGGCCCAGTGCTCTATCTACTGTAACACAGAGTTGTTTCAGTTCCTTAATCAATAAAACAAGGACAAGTCTTATGATATTTGCTGATTGAGCATAGAATATACCATACCTATCTAATGTCATTGTTAGAGGAGGATTTTTAAAAGTTTTAAGTGTGAAAAAAATTTGAGCTATCATTGTCAGAAAGCCACGAGGTTGGGTATTGAGATTTCTATTCTTGCTTTCATACTAATTTGCTTATGTGTTTTGGAATATTCTCTTACCCTCCTGAAACCTCAGTTTTACTTTTTTGAAAAACAGATGAGTCAGGGAGTCCTTGAAGAAAGTTGTTATGGACATTATGTGTCCTGAAAAATTTAGGGGGACATGAACTTTATACCACCATTCCTCTCATGTCATGTTTTAAATGTGAACAGTCATTTTCAAGAATCAAAAGTTGCTTGGTGAGTTGAGAAATTCTTTTGTAAAGCAAATAGTGATTAGCTACCCTCTCAATTTATCTTGAGAATTTAGATGTTCAAATAATGGGTTTTCTTAAAGTGGGATCTGTCCATATATACCACCTAAGACAATCAGAGAAAAAAAAAATGAAGGACACATTATAAAAGTCAATCCCTACCCTATCTAACCAATTTTTTGTGGGTTTCAGTTAATGGTCATTGATTTGAGCCCAATGATTATCTTGGATTTGCTCCCATTTTTATTACTGTTGGATCTGAAACTTAACTAGTCATCAAGGCAGCTAGGTGACACAGTGAATAGAGCATAGAGCCTACAGTCAGGAAGACCTGAGTTCAATTCCAAACTCACTAGGTGTGTGACCTGGGCAAGTCGTCTAACTTCTGTCTGCCTCGGTTTCCCCAGTTGTAAAAAAGGAGATAATAATAGTACTTCATATGACTATTGTGAGGATCTATTTATAAAATGCTTAGTACAGTTCTTGGCACATAATAATTGTTTAATAAACATTTATTTCCCCCCCCCACCTTGGTGGAAAGTCAGACTTCTGTATTCAAATCAACACTATAATTACTTCTGGACAGGATATCAAAGAATTCTTCTATTGATGTACTCACTACATTGTGACTCCTACTATTCTTCTCTATACAGTATTGCCTCCCCCTTTAAAATGTAAGCTTTTCAAGGGCAAAGATTATCTAGTTTTTTAATCCATTTGCTCCATGTTAACTCAGTGCTTGGCATATAGTAATCATTTAATAACTGCTTTTCATCCATTCATCCATGCATCCATTCATTTATTCATCTTAGAAGTAGCCTTTGTGCAATGATTTCTTTTGATATCCTAACTCTGTGGCTCCATGATATTTGAATTTCATTTTGGCTGCTTGTACTATTTTCTCCTTGACCTGAGAGTTCTGGAATTTGGCTGTAATATTCCTGGGAATTTTCATTTTGGGATCTCTTTTGGGAAGTGATTAGTAGATTTTTTCAATTTATATTTTATCCTCTGGTTCTAGGATATCAGGGCAGTTTTCCTTGAGAATTTCTTAAAAGATGATGTGTAGGCTAATTAATTGATCATGGCTTTCAGATAGTCCAATAATTCTTAAACTATCTCTTTTGAATCTATTTTCCAGATAAATTGCTTTTTCAGGAAGATATTTCACATTTTCATCTTTTTTTTATTCTTTTGATTTTGCTTTATTGTTTTGTTATTTGTCATTGCATGTTTCATAAAGTCATAGCTTCCACTTGTTCAACTATAATTTTTAAGAAATTATTTTTTTCATTGAGCTTTAATACCGCCTTTTTCATTTGGGCAATTCTACTTTTTAAGGAATACTTTTCTTCATTGGATTTTTGTGCATTTTATCATTTGATCAATTTTATTTTTTAAGTTATTATTTTCTTTAATATTTGGGGGGGGTGCCTTCTTTACCAAGCTGTTAACTCTTTTTTCATGATTTTCTTGAATCTAATTCCTCTCTCCAATTTTTTCTCCTCCTATATTATTTGATTTTAAAAATCTTTTGTGAATTTTCCCATGGTCTTGAAACCAATTTGTATTTTTCTTTGAGGCTTTTGATATAGCACTCTTGACTTTGTTGTCTTTATCTGAGATTGTGTTTTGATCTTTCCTCTCATCATAGTAACTTTCTGTAGTCAGGATTCTTTCCTACAGTTTTTTTCCAGGCTCTTTTTTGACTTTTAACTCTATGCTAAAGTAGGGCTTTGCTTCTGGAGTACAGAGTATGCTATCACAAGTTTCAAGTTTTTTATGAAGCTGTTTTTAGAGATAATTCTGGTGGTATGATCTAAGGAGAAATGTGTTTACTAGTCTTCTGTCTGTGTTCTGGTCTGTGAGTGAGTGACTGACTGTAAGCACTCTTTTCTATCCTGGAATCACAAGCAGGGTCCCAACTCCCCTATGGCCACAAGTTCTGGTATACTAATGCTTCTTCTTGCTTTGTCACTGAGATCCAGAACTGTAACCCAAATCTAAGTATGGGCAATGCAATATACCCATGTATAGGAGCCCATGTAATCTCCTGCTAACCCATTAAATGACCCCCTTTACCATCTATATGCTGAGGTTCAGAAACACCACTGGAACTCTGATTCAAAGCCTACTAATGGTTTGCTGGTAAGTGGCCTTTACTGGATTGAGTTCCATTCTCACCTAGGTGCAACAGACCTTTCCTGCCAACCTTCTAAGTTGTCTTGGGTTAGAAGATTGTTTTATCTGGTCCTTTTGTGGGTTCTGATGCTCTAGAATTTGTTTTGAGGAATTATTTAAAGTTGTTCAGAAGGATTTGAGAAAGAGCTCAGGTGAGTCCCTATCTTTTTGAAGCCATCTTGAGCTCTGCCCCTGAGATCCAAAACCTTTTATTCAAATTTGCTTTTTATATCTTTCTGCAGTCAAGTGGGTTGTGAAGAAACATTTCTGATCCTAGAACTCTTGTTCTCTTGTAGTGTCCAGCTATCTGCCCACCTGGACCTCCTGGACCCCCAGGAATGCCAGGATTCAAGGTAAGCCCATAGCTAAAAACAAGAAATACAATTACTGGGTGTCACCAATGTGACTATGAAGCAGGATTTAACTTGAAAGAGTTAATGATGGGGAGTCGTTGCATCCTTATAAATCTGTCCCATTCAGATTTCCAGTGTTTATAATGGTGGGATGTAGTCATCCAAGATAATATTAGTGTTTAGAGGTAAGGGATTTTTCATTCCTTCTTTTTTCTTTTATCTTGTTCTTTTCTTTTTTTCTTCCTTCCTTCCTTCTTTCTTTCCTCCTTCCCTCCCTCTCTCTTCCTTTCTTCTCTCTCCTTCTCCCCCCCCCCACACACAATCTATCTGTCTCTGTCTCTCTCTTTTGTATCCCCAGTCAATAGAGAGTTAATTTTGTAGTCAGAAAGACCTGGGTTCAAGACCTATTTTCTGGAATGTGGTTTAGTTTGTATGCAATGTGAACATAGGAAATTATGTAATCCTAGATGAGGTACCTAACCTTTCAGTTATAATTGTATTACAGATTAAATATTGACCTGCATTAATAAAAACAGTTGTCATATTGGGACTTCCCAAATACTATCAAAAGCACAGGTTCAGGATCCAGCCATTCTGGAGAGCAATTTGGATCTATACTCAAAAAGTTATCAAACTGTGCATACCCTTTGACCCAGCAGTGTTTCTATTGGGATTATATCCCAAAGAAATCATAAAAGAAGGAAAGGGCCCCACATGTGCAAGGATGTTTGTGGCAGCCCTTTTTGTAGTGGCTAGAAACTGGAAACTGAATGGATGCCCATCAATTGGAGAGTGGCTGAATAAATTATGGTATATGAATATTATGGAATATTATTGTTCTGTAAGAAACGACCAGCAGGACGATTTCAGAGAGGCCTGGAGAGACTTGCATGAACTGATGCTGAGTGAAATGAGCAGAACCAGGACATCATTATACATGGCAACAACACTATATGAGGATCAGTTCTAAGGGACATGACTCTCTTTAACAATGAAATGCTTCAAACCAATTCCAATTGTTCAGTGAAGAAAGCCATATACACCCAGAGAGAGGGGTGTGAAATGTGGACCACAACATAACATTTTTATGCTCTGTATTGATGTTTGCTTGCATTGTGTTTCCTTTCTCTGATTTTTCTTTCTTGTAAATACGATTTTTCTTGCACATCAATGATAAGTGTGGAAATATGTATGCATATATTCGATTGTCAAGTATTTTAACATAATTATCATGTAGTGGATATCCTGCCATCTAGGGGAGGGGTAGGGAGTAGGGAGGAAAAATTTGTAACAGAAAGCTTTGTTAAGAGCTAATGTTGAAGACATTACATATGTTTTATATTATACCCATACCATATATATATGGTTATAACCATACATATGTTTTGCAAATAAAATAAATAAACAAATAAATAAAAAGCACAGGTTCAGACCCCACCAGTAGCAATATACTGCCTCCTCCAAAAAAGATACCCAGTGCAATTCAATGCCTTGCACATAGTAGGTGCTATAGAAATGTCTATTTAATTGGAGTGTTGAATCTGACAAATATAAGCTTCTGGTTTACTGCCATTTGACCAGAACAAATTGTAATGAGATTTTGAGGTTGAAATGTAACTAGTTTTCTGTATGAGTATAGTCCTTCCTCCCCCCCTTTCACAAGCAACAACTATTTTCAAAGCTACTTGTCTAGCAAATAGCAAGGCATGGATGAAGCAGAAGGCCAGTTGTTTAAGGTCATTCACCCAGACAAAAGGAGAACTGGGGTGGCATAGGGGGAAAAAGCAATGGTCCAAGAGTTTGAAAACCAAAGTTTTAAACCTAATAATTAACAGGGCAATCTTGAACTAGCTACTTAATATTCATGGTTTACTGTTTTCTCATCTTTAAGTTATTATTATTACAGTTGGTTGTTTTGTTTGTTCTTAATATATAGTTATCTTCTAGGGCTTGGATTCCGATGGATGGAGGGCTGTTACTGCAGCATTTCTGCTCTAATTCAGTCAGAGACTTAAATGCACATCTGGGGTCTACCAAAGTTCTAGGTCCTAGGAAGTCTAACATGTTCTTTACCTTTTCTGTTTTCAGGGACCCACTGGTCACAAAGGGGAACAAGGAGAAGTAGGAAAAGATGGAGAGAAGGTAAATGCCACTGTGTTTATCTATCTTTGAGGAAGAAAACAGGCAGCCCCTATGGAAATGACAGCACAATCGGTTTGCTGGGAGAGTGATGGTGACAATATAATTTTGATATCCATGCTCTTTAAGAACTATTTGGTGTGGGGAACTGAAAGGCATACAAAATGGCTCATTGTGGGTCCTTGTTCTCTGCACATTCATAATTCTGAGAAGACACAGAGATTGCAGAATAGAGACTAAACAAATTCATGTCCCGTATGTGTGAGGATGAGTACATTTGGTATGAAAAATAGACACTGAGATGTATTTGGGATGGGGTGAAGCAGAGCAGCCACAAAAGAACTGAGGCTAGGCTTGAAGGGATGCAGCTATATCAGATAAACTTGTTACTATATCCTTTGTAAGCTACTGGTGCTCTCTGTTGTAGGGTGATCCTGGTCCCCCAGGACCTGCTGGTATCCCTGGAACTATTGGTCTACAGGTAAGAAATGGGGAAAGTTCAAGTGAAGTGACTTGAAGGGTGGGATGTAATACTTCATTCAAGCCACAGTTTAAGCTAGGCTCAAAATTTGATCTCTCAGCTCCTTCTACTCTTTATTGACTACCATTCAAGCTAATTATACTAAGTTGTAAAATTTATAAAACATTGCATCAAAGAACATTAACATGTTTGTTAATTGTTATTGTTTTAGCCTTTTATTTCAGAGACTGATTGCATGAAAAATATCTCTGCACTAGTTAGAGCTATTAGTACATGAAAATAGATTTCCTGTGTTTTCATCCTCGGTGTAAAACATGAGACTTATGTAAATTCAAAGATACTTTCATTTTTCTTGTTGGTATGATCAAGTCAAAAGTTTTTATTTAAACAAATAGTCTTGGGAAGTACAAACTGGAAAAAACCACAGTTCATGAAGATCTACTTTCTTTACCATGATTATTAGACAGTAAAAGGAGGTGCATGCTTTGTTGTATAATCCTTAGCCAAAAGAGTTCCTTCAATCATTTGACTTCTTTCCTGAATAAGTAAACGCTTCCCCTTAATACTATTTCCCCAGAGAGGAATTCCATGCTTTTAAGACTGCACATGGCCCTGAGCCAAGTGGCCTTTGTATAATCTCCAATCTTGTAATTAAAAAAAAAAAAGAATATAGTCCTATAGAAAATCTCTTTCCCTCAAAGCCTCCCCAAATGTCACAATTTATTGCAACTGTTTCTTCCCTAGCCTCTTTTTAACTCCTCTCTATTTAACTTGATCCCTTCAGTTTTATTTACTTCCTTTTTTTTTTTTTTTTTTACAGGGCCCTAGAGGCTTAAAAGGATTGACAGGTGCACTGGGGCCACCTGGAGATCGTGTAAGTGCTGCCCACTTCCTACTTTCCCTTCATCAGTATTGGGTTAATGGTACCCTGCCCTGCATCTTTGATTCTCTTCCTCTAGATGTTGTTTTCAAAGAATGATTCCAAAACATGAAGGAAGTCCAGCTTCACACTCAATTAGTACAGGATTCTCCTTTTTGTTATGATTAATTTGTCTGGAATATTGAGCTCACGAAAAGACTGGAAGGAAATAAGACTAGAAAGACAAATTGAGGTCATCTTGTGGTAGGTCTTGGATGCGAAGGAACAATTTAATAGAATCATCAGATCACTGTGTGTCAGGCACAATACTGGAGATACAAAAAGAGGCAAAAGACAGTCTCTCTTCTGAAGGAACTTACAATCTAATGGGTATGATGACAAGGAGACAAATACATATAAATAAGCTATATAAAGAATAATAGGTAATGACTAAAAACATATATATATATACATATATATATATTATTTTTGTAGAGGATATAGGACTTAAGGTTCATAGATCTAGAACAGGTAAAGACCATAGAGGCCATCTATTCCAGCCCCCTCATTTTAGAGGGAAGGAGGCTGAAATCCTGGAAAGTGAGGCTATTTACTCAAAGTCCTCCAAATGGTAAATTATTGAGATTGGGATTTGAACCTCCAAGATCCTCTCATTCCAGAGCTAGTATTTGTTCTAAATTAGATCCTTAAATATAGATTAAGGAAAACAAAACAGCAACAATAATAACAACAATATTTATAAAATGTTTATTATATGCCAGGCTCTGTGCTAAATGCTTTACAATGATTATCTTATTTCATCTCCACAATAATTCTGGGAAGTAGAAGCAATTATTATTCTCATTCTACAGATGAGGAAACTCAGGCTGAGAAAAATTAAGTGATTTGCCCAAGGTCACACAACTGTAAATGTCCGAGATTGAATTTGAACTCAGGTCTTTCTGACTTCAAACCTGGTACTTATTAAGGAATACCTTAAAAACATAAAGTGCTAGTTAAATTATTAATTAATTTATTATTAGGAGGGGGAAAGCTATTTAGATAGAACCAGTTGGGTTGCAGAATATACTAGAAGGCCCTCCCTATTCCTGGAAGATTTATAATAAGGATTTGGGCCTGAACTGGGTCCCTTATTGAAAAGATTTAGTAGTATGAGTGAAGGTCTCCCGGCTGCACAATGGTACTCAGGCAAGAGATCCAGTATGCCTCTAATTTATGGATCTTCTTTACAGGGACAAATTGGCTTTCGAGGACCTCCAGGAGTTCCAGGACCACCTGGGAAAGTTGTATGTATCATTCTGCAAATCACAAATTTTGCTTCTTTCACCTTATATTCTCAAACCCTAGGATTTGCTTCCAGTGATTGAATAATTCCTTCTTTTCTCCATCAAAAGTCGGACCCAGATTGGTTATCATGGATGTGAGGATTAGCAACAATAGCTCATTCTGGGGACAGAGATGAAGCTGAAGGCCATCAGAGTTCTCTCCCTGTGTGAGGGTTGATTCCAGACCTGTAGATTTTGGTGGAAATGGTCCTTGGACTAAGAGTTCCTTAGGGGTTCTAATTATATACCTTACCATATTATTATGAGAAAGAAACTACAAGGTCAGTTTCCATTCCTCTTCTCTCCTGTTCTTTCTTTCCTTTCTCATCCCCATGCAGGAGTAAATCCAAACACTATCCCAAGCTGGTTCTTCCAAAGAAACAAAAATAATATTATGGTGATTGTTTTTATTCATTTTTATTTTGGTCTTTATAAAGTGTAATAGTAACTAAGTAGGTTGCATTGATTTAAAGAATTCTTGCTTAAATGACAGGTATACATGAAGTTGTAGAATATTGTTCAGCTTAATCTGTAAACCCATTTATACACACACACACACACACAATGTCATTTTCCAACACAATATGATTACCTTTTCATATCTTCTGGTGATATGACTAGAGATAAGATGCCTCTTCTCAACTGATAATGAGTAATGAATCTATGAATTTGTAAAAATGTTTAACTAATAGTTACTATTATTAACATGATTAATAGCAATAAATTATTATCATAATGTCATATCTAATAAAATGTTATTATGAGTGATTTCATTATTAAGTATCAATACTACCTAGGATTGCAATGCTTGGTCATGCCAATATTACTACTGTTTATTCTATTTTTTTAAAAAATCCTTTTCAATCTTCCTCTATTCTTCTTTCATCATGATCTGGTCATTATCTTGGGTTCTCAAAGACCATACCAGGAAATCACAAGCTCTTACTGAAATATAAAAACTTCAAATCTGAGCACAGTAACAGACTACAGACTATATGTCTTTCCTCTGAGGACCAATTTAACTAAATGTGCTTAAGTGGGTGCAGGGTAATGCATTTTTCAGCATAAAAATTAAAAACCATCTGTAAAGATTTGGGAGACCTGAGTTGGTGGAGGAGAGTTGAAATATGAGATTATTTATACTTATCATTAATACTCTCAGTATTACTACTAACTCCTATTGGAACTCATAATAAAGATGTTATTTATTGCTGCTAATAACATATTGATTGCTGACTACTGACTGAGAATTTTAAGGGATTCAAAAAAAATCTGAGTTGTGGCTACCAGGAAGTTACCAAAATTATGACATTCTCAGTGTATTTTGAAAATCTTTTTCTACATTCAATTTCCCAGAAAATAATCTTGGTTTGTGTCTCAACTTTCAGGGAGATAGAGGAGAGAGGGGACCAGAAGGATTCCATGGGCCCAAGGGTGACCTTGTAAGTTAAATGAGATATCTACTTTTCCAGTTCATGAATATATTCTCTACCTCTAAGAGATTTAAAATGAGGGTATATATAGGTTTGAACTGGATCCCAACTAAGTGGGGGTGAAGATCCCCCAACTATACAATGTTGCTCTAACCAGAGACTCAGTATCCGCTAATGTATGCATTTTCTTTACTTGTTTGACTATTCATCTTCTATTAAATGATCAGTAATTCACTGTGTATTTTTCTAGGGCAAGCCTGGTCCCAAAGGATTACCTGGAGTAGCTGGACCTATTGGAGAGCCTGTAAGTCCCTTTTATTCCAGTAAAATGGTCACAGTCTTGTTGTACATCCTGGTAGCAATGGCAGCCCATGTAGAGACAGACTCTAAAAGTTATTTGCATATCTTATTCTTTTGGCTGGGCTGTGGGTTTTGGTGTCAATGTAATTCCCTTTCAAAATATCTTTAAAATATGAATGTAAGTCAGGCCTGTGTAGGATTTAGCCATTTTATGTATTTTGAGTTCAGAAGTCAAATGAAAGACTAAAGGATCCACAAAAAATGTTATGGTGATTTTCAGAGCAATATTTCTTGAGCATGGGTTGGGGGGGGAGGGGGAGGAGTGACACTCACCAAAATAATTCAAAGGAGGAAAGAGCCATGGAAGTGAGTCATCTATTCCCTAGAATTGTGCCAATGCCATCAACTCCACCATTCTTTCTCTCTGTTCTCCCTTCTGATCTTCCTCTCCCCCTTACTATCTTCTTCCATTGCTGCTATTCCAAAGGTCTACTTGACTTAAAGCTCTGAAGGCACACTCTTGGCTGTGTCTCCTATTTGTTATAGGATGGTAGCAGGCATGAAGAGAGTAGAATGAGAATGACTGAGAATTCCTGGATGGGAATAGACGCTTTACTCTCATTATGTTCCCATCTGTTGGTAGAGATGCTTGGATGCATTCCTAATTTTCTCTTAAGGAGCTACATATCCTCAGATTTCAGGATCTTTCAGTCTGATTATAGAGAAATAGTGTTTACAGCTGTTTTGTTTAATTCAGTGACTTGTTAATTGGGGTGGGGGTGAGGGTGAGGATGCTGGTTAGTTCTCCTATAGTAGCAACTATATAAGATGTGGTCTTTGACCTCAGCTAATTTACAATCTACTTCAGTGACTAAGATACACTTGGAGCCCAGAAGATAGAATATGATTAAGAACTGAAGCATGTGGTATACAGATAAATTTGAAGAAAAGGAAGTCATTGGAGGCAGGGACAATTAGGAATGTCTTCGAAGTGGAGGTAGGAGGTAGATTTTGAGCTAGGCAAGATTTTGATAAGCAAAAATGTAGGGGAGAAGTCCATATAATTCAAAGTCTGGAACCTACTGGCTCCTTTTATTTTTCTTTTACCAATATTAATCTTATTTTTGGTTCTTTTCTTTCTTCTTTTTTTAAAATATCACATCTCTTTTCAAATAATGAGAGGCAATGTGGCAAAGTGCATAGAGTCCCCACGTTTATGTGGTCCTGGTAAAATCACTAATATATCAGTACTCTAAGTAAGCAACTGCTTCAGGCTCTAAGTTGCAGAGAAGGTGTTGATCTGTATTCATAGAAGGTATTTCCTCTCTTGAGAATTCCTCCTATTAATGAAATGACAGGTCCAGTATCTATATTTATCTTTCTTTCCAAATCTCTTCCCCCTCATCTAACCAATGAGACATCCTTTTCAACAAAGATTTTTCAAAGGAAAAAAAAATTTAATAAAATTCATCAACCATGGCTGACAGTATGAGAGACATCCCCCACCCATAGTTCCCCCACCCTATCCCTGCAATGAATTGGAGGAAAAACAGCTATTTGTTCTTGTCTGCAGGGTATGCCTGGCAAAGATGGCAGAGATGGAATCCCTGGATATGATGGTGAGAAGGTCTGTAGTCAACATTCATTAATGCTTCCTCTTGAATCATTTCCATTTCATTCATATCTTTCCTGGGACCATGCCAAGCAACAACCCAAAAACTTGGCTTTAATCCTGAGGAACAGGAACTAACCCTGAAGAAAACCCAGGATATAGCCAGATATTTAATGGCCAGACTGTGATAGTGGTATGTGCTTCTAGGTTTGGTCAGGTAACTGTGGACAACTGATGACAAGCTGTGGAATTTGAGCAATGACCAGGAAAGGAACTGGAGCAAGCAAGCACTATATTCAGCTCAGCCAGTATTTTCGGGCATTTCCTGAATGCTTCTTTATATGGGAACTAGGCAAAGGTAGAAAAGACACTCCCTGCCCTTGGTGGCTCACAGTCCATTTGGGAAACTGAGACTCACACCTTTGAAAAGAATAAGACATGACAAGATAAACATCAGTGCTATTACCTGCTTGCAACTGTGAGCTCTTCCATAGTTTGAACTTTACTGAATTCCCTCTCCTTCCTGCTTCCATTTTCATTCTCTCTCTTAATTGTTCTTTTTCATAGGGTGAGGCAGCTCGGTTTGGTGCTCCTGGGGAAAAGGGTCCCAATGGACTCCCTGTGAGTATATGTAAGAGTGTTCCACAGCTCTTCAGAAATTGGAGTGGTTGGAGGGGGGTTAGAAGAGATGAGAGTGTTTAGGTTAAGGACCATTCCAGGGACCTGCAATAAAGTAAATGGGATGGGCAAGAACCATTGAGAAGAGCTCCATGGATTTATAAGGCCTCTTCTGTGGGAAGCTAAGAGGGCAGATAAAATATTCAGAGCCTTGTCATCTCACTAGTAGCAGGGCTGGAAAATGTGTATATACATGTATGTGTGTGAATGTACATAAGGAGAGAGTTGAGTCTTATGTACATCTCCTTGATTGATTTCCTTTATTTGGCATGAGTGTATGGGGTGTGGAGGGGGAAGGAGGTAGGATATGTATAGGAGAAATTGCCAACTAATTAATGGCCAATCTTTCTCTGAGATAGGTGCTCCAAAGAGGGATCTTTCCCTCCTGGAGTTAAATCCAATAAACATTTATTAAGTGCCTAATATGTGCCAGACACTGTGCTAAATTAAAAAGGCACTGGGAAGAATTTGAGGTATTTGGGAATTTTATTTCAAAGTTCCACAGATGGTTGTTTGAGCAGCTACTCTGTGCTCAGGAAAATAATCCTTGTCCTCAAGGATCCTACAGTTTACTTGAAGGCAAGATGTGTATGTATGAAGTAGAATACCAGAAGTGTGTGTTGTATATGTTGGCTCATGATAGTACTACTAACATCTCTCATTCACTCTTTGACCTGCTGGCATTACTTTCTATCTAGGGGCTGCCTGGACGAGCTGGGGCCAAAGGCGAGAAGGGGGAGCTGGTAAGTGGTTTCTTTCTCCCACAATCAATCTTTCATGGGAGGTTTGTATTTTGAGAAAGCTTGTTATCATGACCAAAGTTTCTAGTTGTCATTCATGAAGAAAGGTTGTGTCCAAATTTTCTTTTGTGATGCTCTCTGCCTAAAAGCAGCATAGTATAGAACACTAATCCTAATATCATGGAGACCAAAGAGTTTCAGAAACCCTTTCAGTGCCACCAAAAGATCAAAACTATTTTCATAATAATTATAAGATGTAATTTCCCTATTAAAATGCTCCATCCTTTCCCAACTACATATCTGTGTAAAACTGTATTTTCTTTGTATACTTCAAAATGAGATTGAATAAAGAAACACATAAGAAAATCCATTTGTCTTCTATTAAACCAGACACTAAAGAGAGTTGTAAAAACATAAAAAAATCAGTCATACTCTTTTCTTGTTTTTTTAAATTTTTCATTTAAAATCTTATTTGTGTTAACATGTAATGAGTTTATTATTTATTTATTTATTTTTGCTGAGGCAATTGGGGTTAAGCGACTTGCCCAAGGTCACACAGCTAGGAAGTGTTAAGTGTCTGAGGCCAGACACTTCAGGTCTTCCTGACTTCAGGGCTGGTGCTCTATCCGCTGCACTACCTAGCTGCCCCAGTTTATTATTATTTTTATATACATCAGTACTTGTATTTTTTTAAATTATCTATTTTAATTTCTTTTTTTTTAATTTTTTAATTTTTTTAAATTTTTTTTTATTTTAATTTCTAATGCGGTAAATACATATAAGCAAGAACTCTTTAGGGTTCTCAATAGGTAGTAGGAGGAGGAGCATAAAAGAATCCTCAAAAAATGTTAAGAATATAAAGGAATCCTGTGACTAAAAAGCTAAAGGACCCCTGCTATAGAAGAAAAAGCCCTAGCCTCAGAATCTAGAAGTCTCATCTGTAGCTAAGTAAACTGGGACACTTACTTCTCCATCTTGGGGATCAGCCTCCTCATTTGCAAAATGAGGAATTAAGATTAGATGATCGTTAGGGGCACAGTGAATAAAAACATCAGATAGATGCTCAGGAAGACCAGAGTTCAAATTTTAAGATACTTACTAGCTCTATGATACTGGATAAGTCATAACTTATTTCCCTCACATAAAATGGGGACAATAATAGCACTCCCCTAAAGAGTTATCATAAAGATAAAATGAGATAATCTTTCTAAAACTTTGCAAATCTTAAAATGCTTTATGAATGCTAGCTACTATTAGCTAAAATTCTTTCTACCTTTGGAATTATTTAATGATTCTCATTGTTTTAACTCCATTAGACAAAGATTTGGGAAGGAATGGGGGCATCACTTTAGATGGAAAAAGGAAGCAGCAGACTATTATTGAGAGTACTCTCCTCTTTGCAGGGCAAACAAGGAGAGCTAGGTGAAGCTGGCCCTTCAGGAGAACCTGGTATGCCTGTAAGTATATATGCTGTATCTTCCTTTTCTGGAACTTTTAAAAGTTATTTATATTTAGGCAGTTAGGTGGTATAGTAGATAGAAAACTAGGCTTAGATTCAGAAAGATTTGAATTCAAGTCCTGTCTCAGACATTTACTAGCTATGTGACCTTGGACTAGTTATTTAGCCTCTTAGCCTCAGTTTTCCCATCAGTAAAATGGGAAAAATAAGCATCCATTTCCCCAAGATCATTGTGAGGATTAGGTGATATTTTAAAATGTTTTGCAAACTTAAAGCATTATGTAAATATTAGCTATTATTTTATTATTATTCCAATACCTTTTCACCCACTTCTCTGGCTAATTCTGCCAATCTTGGATGGTTCCATTGATAGGAGGTAATGAAAATAGCTGGTCTGCCTCTCTGCTCCATAATGGTGAGGGGCAATGGCAGAAGATGGGAAATGGAAGCAAGGCATTTTGACATGCTATGTAGCTATGTAATTTCCATATTGTTAACTACTTCCACTGATCCTCTTCTTTATGTATATTTATAGGGAGATGTTGGAATTCCTGGGGAGAGAGGAGAAGCTGGACACAGGGGATCTTCAGTGAGTAACAAGGAACTCAGTTTTAACCTTCACAAATATAAGCCAAATCAAGTAGCACTGAGTGGGATGGATAAGTCATGCAGCCACAACAAAGATGCTTTCTCCACCACACTGAAAGCATTTAGGCTTTTCAGCATGGACACTAAATAGCTCCAGGTACTATATTGGGAACATAGAGACAGAAAAGATCAGGAAACACCGCAGAGGAAGAGACTTCAATCTGTCTTTGCAGATTGAAGAAATTTCATCTTTCAACCATCATTTATTTCGCCCTTTTATGGTCCTCCAGCAATTGGATATTCTGGGAGCTCAGGGTTAAGGAGTGTTACCCCACAGAGCCATTGAAAGGACTCTTTCAATAAATTAGAAGTGAATGGGGTGAGGAAACAACCCCTCTGCAATGACTTCACCCTGATGAGACCCATCTCTCTCCAAATTAGTTCTTTATTTTTACAGTTTCTCAATGGCTGTTTCTGAACTGCTTTAATTAATAATGTTTATTCCTTTCTTGTGTCTTTCAGGGGGCACTTGGTCTACAGGGCCCACCAGGACCCCCTGGAGTAAGAGGCTTTCAGGTCAGTAAAGTCATTAATTAAGTGATAGGGTAGGGAATTTGGGCCTAAACACTGGGAATAATATTTTTGAAGGACCATTCATTCATTCTGATGTGGAAAAAAGGGGGGGGGCAGGTGTCAAGAAAAGAGGGACTCCTTGCTGTTGGCTCTTTCCTAGCATATGGAAGAATAAGTAGAGGGCTGGAGCATTGGGCCACTCCTAACTGAAGTCTGACACAACAGTCGGCAAAGGTGGGAGCCAATGGATCGGGTTATTTCTAGTATTGGTAACCACAATCAGATCCTCATATCAAATAGGTGTATTTTCTCTGACCACTCTATATAGTGACCCCAGTCACTTGGCATTGGATGTTCTGGAAATGCATCTTGATTTCAGATAACTAACTGCATAGGTAAAACATTGGCTAAGTGCTTACTATGTGCCAAGCACTGTGCTAAGCTTTGGAGACACAAATACAAGTAAAGAAAATAGTTCTGCCCTCACAGAGTTTATTTTCTATAGGAAAGAAAGGGGTAGGATGAGCACATCCAGAAACCTTCAAGGCTCATCTTTCAGAGCCCTGAGTGATTTCAGGGGATGAGTCCAAGTTTCCAGTTGGAAGGAGGTAGGGATGATGACTGGAGTGCAGGTGGCTTGTTTTGGAGATGACTAGGAAATGAGATGAAGGTCTGGATCCCACCAAAATAAGGTAAAAGCTCACTTACCAGAGTCTGTGGCGATTCCAGAGACTGAGAAACATAATTAGGAAGCCAGAGGAATATTACTTAATGCATACAAAAGTCCAAGCAGATTTTTTTTTCTTCTGCTTTTTCTAATTATCCACTATTGTGGATTATCTGATTTTATGGATTAAATGTACTGTTCACAAAAGAACTGCCATCTATAATCGGCTCTTCCACATTTGTATTTGGAGAATTGTCACATCCTCTGCCCCCTCTCCAACATTCCAATATGTCTGTGTATAATCAAAAATTGTAGGACAAATGGGGCAGATAAAGAGGGCAAAGAAATCCAGTTTTGTGGTGAGCTTAATGGACAGTACTTCCAATTCAAATAAAAATTTTGTTATACATCTATGATAATACCTTGTCCTTTACTTAGCACAGGATATAAAAAGATGAAAACTGATGTTGTGCCTACCCTCAGAGGCTTGCAATTTAGTTAGAGCAAAGCAACTCTAAAAGAGTTAAGATTGTTGGTCAACTTTTTGCTCCCTTGTGCCTGTGTTAATTACCTCTTGAGTTACAAATCTAAACCCAGAAAATGAGTTTCATCCAGGAAAGAACTTTTGTTATTTTGGAGTCATTTTTTTCAGAAATGCCAATGACTTACTTCCTCTCTGCTATATTGTCTATAGGGTCCGAAAGGCAGCATTGGAGATCCTGGCTTACCTGGCCCCCAGGGCCTTAGAGGTGGTGTTGGAGACAGGGTAGGTGAAATAATCTGCTAGGATAAGAGAGGCAGTGGGTCATTGTGATTTTCCTTGAGATAAATGAATTGATTTCTCTGTGCTGCCTTCTTTGAGAAGTTTATGGGTTCTAAAGATAGAATTCTTTGCCTTATATCTACATTTAGAGATGTTATAGAAATTTTAGAGCTAGAAAGTCACATGAGAGCTCATCTAAAACAATTTTTTTAGGAAAAAAAAAACAAAAAACTTGAAATTGAGGAGAAAATTATTTGCCCAAATTCTCACAAGAAGTTAGTGGCAGTCCTAGGATTTGAACTTAAATTTATTTGATTTTTCATCATCTATGTTCACCTTCTACTCTGCCAGAGCATTCCAAAGTCAGGGACTTTGAGGCCAGTCATAACTGTGACACATCAACTTCTTTTTCTTAGAGAAAAAAACAAACTAATGTCCCACATTCCAGAAACAATTTGGAATTATTAGAGAAAAGTTACTAAACTTTTCATATCCTTTGATATGGAGATCCAGTTTCAGAGCATATAGATAACTCCAAATGTTAAAAGATAAAAAGGATATGTGTGTGTATGTATATACATATATATATATACATACATATGTACACACATATATACACACACATAAACACATATATAATTAAAGCACTGCTTAAAAAATTTTTTTTTGCACTTAACTACAACTTCCTTCTCTCTTTTCCTCCTACCTAATTGGAAAAAAAAAAAAAGAACAACAAAACTTCATTACAAATTGTATAGTCAAGCAAAACTAATTCTTGCATTGTCCATATCCAAAAAATATATATGAGTCTCTCACTTCTCTATCTGGAGGTAAGGCAGTATGTTTCATAAAATGTCCCCTAGAATTTTAGTTGATTATTGCACTGATCAGAGTTCTTAAGTCTTTCAACATAGCAGCAGCACCAAAAAAAAATCAACCTATATATTGATATCTTTTGTTCTTATATCATCTATATTTCTCAATACATCACCTTCCCTCTCCCAAAGAACCATGTCTTACAACAAAAAAATTTTAAAAGAGGAAGAACCTTTAGCAAAACTTACTAACATATTTGAAAAAAAAATGGCAGCGTAAACTTTTCATATCTTTTCTTTGGGATTAAATTTTACATTCACAGCATTTAGTTTCACTTGTTGGTTGTTTTCTTTCAGTTCATTGGTTTAGCCATATATATAATATGTGTATACTACTTAAATTTTCATGAGTTCCCATATCTTACCAAATTTCTCTATATTTAGCACATCATTTTTTTTTTCCTATGTGGTACTATTCTATGTATTTGTGCACAACAACTTGTTTATCCATTCCCCAATAATCAGGCATTTACTTTGTTTCCATTTCTTTGTATTGGGGGGGGGGATGTTCAGAGCAGCTAGGAAATGGAAACAAAGTGAATTATCATTGTAATGGAATATATTGTAGCATAAAAAATGATAAATCTGTTTAGTCTAAGTATCTCAGAATATTTAGACACTTTGATTTCCCCTTCCCCCAACGAAATAAAAAGAATGTCTTATTGGGACATAGTGGACCCACTCTAAATATAAACACACCTATTTCCTAACACATCATGGCAGACAAGTGGGGAGATGGAAAGAGTTTCATGATTCAGACCTCGATTTCATCCTTGAAGGTGGAAGTTCAGTATAAATCAGTACTCTAAGAAGTTAGGACAGTTGGTCCTTTGTTAATCCAAAAGCTAGACATTCCAGAGGTTGGGAAAAATTATCCCAAAGCTCTAGGGGCCTCTGAGATGGCATAGAAGCCCAGAGAAGCAGGATGGTTGCTAAGCTTAGGGAACATATCAATAAGTGCTTTCATTCAAGAAGGCACAGAAATATAAGCCAGGTTCTCCTGGTAGTTTTAGTTAAAGAAAAAGCCCTCATTATTGAACTTCATGCAAATAGTAATTATTCACAGAGAAAAATTTGAATATGTTTGGTCTTTGTATTAAAATGGGATAGGGAAGAAATCATTCCCAATAACTATCAAATATTTTCTTAAATCTTATTTTAATTCCCATGAACACAAACTACATATTGAACAGCAAGATCTCACGGCTCTGTGACCTGAGGCTACCTAACAGACTATAAGTTTGGCTTCTGGCTCAATGATCATTCCATTCTCACATCAAGAAGCCGGGTCATTCCTTTTTTTCTCCCCTTCCACAGGGCCCAGGAGGTGCTATGGGTCCTAAAGGAAACCAGGTGAGTGGAAGAGCTGAGCTCCCTGTTTGCCTTCATTCAGGTGGCAAAGAGTTGGGAGAGAGTGTTTGGGGCACATATCTCAGATCAGATATATTCCTGTTGACACAGTAAAAAAAAAAAAATTAAAGCCTCCCCAAAATCAAAAGAGAAGCTTCGCTTTTTTGTGTGTGCTACTTAACTTCTTGATGAAAAACAGATTTCTTCATGATCTCTGACTCTTGAGTTGCTTTATAATCTATACTTTTCTTTTCAGATGATATCCTTCTCCCTCTAGATATACTAAAGTTCTCTGTCTTAGGATGAGTACAATAAATGTCATATATATGGCTTATTGAATTTGCCTCTAAAACCTCACTGCCTCTGGAAAGAGTGTACTGCTGTTGGAACATAAATTGTTGCAAGCCACTCTCATGGGGACAAATGTTTGAATGTATATGGCCATATTAAGGCGTGGGCTTTTCTGAAACAGGTTTTCCATTTTCTGTTTGTTTGATACCTGGATCATGTGGTTTTATGGTTTTGGGGAATGTTTTCAGAAACCTTAAAAATCTTAAAGAAGGGCATTTCTGCTAATTATCTTATTGAAATTATAGATAATATAGTGGGCTAGTTCCTAGTCTTTTCTATGTTGAAGGCTCCTGATTTCACCAGAACCTGTTCTCCACTGATGCAGAAAATAGCACCCCACAATTTAAGAGATGTTTTTCTGTAAGTTGTAATCACAAAATTTATCACTAAGTATTCATCCATTCAGTGATAAACTTTTCTACATTTAGGTATCTCAAGCAGCATATCTATATATCCCACAAGTCTCCATGTTAAACCTTTCAACTATTAGACCTTGTATTTTGTTGTTATACCCAGAATCATTTCCATATAGACAGCAAAGAAAGGTACTTGAAGAAGGTTGGGCTGGACAAATTTAGAAGTACTTTTGGTACTTTATGCCACAGGAATAGCTTACAATTGGTGAACTTCACCCTAGGAAAACTCTAGGTGTTATCTGCTGCTAATTCAGATGGGTGCTTTTGTTTCTGTTTGACTTCCAACACAGGAGCAGGTTCATATATTAACAGATACATTAACATCCTTTTGGGATTTCACTAATTTGCAGGAATGCCATGTATTGATCATCAGGCTTCAATTTCAGTGGCAGTACACATATTGACATTAGTTGTTGCAATCCCATGTAATACAAAGAATAATACAGCAATTGATGATGATGCAAGCTAGTTACTATATACTTAGGGTTCCTACAGTTACGACTTAATGGCAGATGCCCTCTTGTGGTATGAAGAGGGAATTTTCATTGATCCAGTAAGGGAGCTGTCCTGTAGATGCAAAAATGACCCATCCTCTAGGAGTGGAGAAGGACTGATGGAGCCATTCCCTGACCCACATTTAAAGCGCAGAACAAACCTACAACATTTCAATAATTCTATAATATATCTCATATGTAATTGAGGCCTCTACTGCAAACCATGAATTTGGAAGGAAATCTAACTCGGTATAATTACTGGACCGGTTTACAACGAGATGATTACTTTCCCAAAACATTTCATCATTTCTTTTTGTAGTTCATGTAACTGAATTTCGTAAGTTTGAGGAAAATTTTCATGAGATTTAGGATGTAGTGACTCTTAAAAAATCCATGCCTTGATTCAGGCTCAATTTTGGACAATTAGTTTAGTTGAATAGGAACGACATTTTATGAGCACAGATAATAAATGGACTGTGGGCATTTTTATCTATTTGTGTGCTTGGCTGGCTTTCTTTTCCCACCTCTCTTCCTCTAGTTCACCTCCTGGCTCCATCTGTGGGCAACTGCTCACTGAAAAAGAGGTCTTCTTTCCCTCCAGAATGATCAGTAAAGATTTGGTAAAATAACCGATTAGATTGCATGCCAATTTATAATCTTTAGTTAACAAATATGATACTCATGTTCAAAATAATGAATTGAGGGAGATAACTGATATAAAATTATTAGGAATCCCTATTTCTTAAGCTAGAGATTTGATTTTCATTTTGGTAAATTAAAATAAATGTTCACAAAATCACAGAATTTCAGATTTGGAAAGGACCTCAATATCTATTAGTTCAAACCATTCCCAGAAAAAAAAAATCTCCATAATGACACATAGTCATTGATTTTGGGGTAGATGTGGATGTAGCTTGGTTTAGTTTTTTAAATTTAATACCTCCATTGTGATTGGTGATTTCTAGATTATCTTCACTTAGCTTGAAAGAACAGATTGGGAGAGTACAGTAGAGACAGGGAGGGAAGTTGCTTTTAATGCATAGTTTTTTTTTTTTTTCTCCATTCATTTGTGGGAAAGTTTTGTGCTTTTCTCTTCATGTCCTTAGGTGCAATTTGCCAATTCTGCCTTTAAACTTCCCTATTGAACTTCAGATCCTTCAACTTTGCAAGAGATTAGGCGATTTAGATGTGAAATCCTACTTTGCTCCCAAGTGGTTAAGTTGCAGTATCAATGACAAATGTAATGGAAATAATTTAGATTTTCCCAAATCTGAAACAATATAACTCTAAGTTAACTGGTCACCCACTAATTTAGCAAAAAGAAAAAAATGACCTAGTAAAATGCGATCATGCTAGAGGATATGCATTGTCAAATACTCTATGCAGCACAGAGAATGAACTGCTATTCACCTTGGTTTGTATTAAATTTGTTTTTTTTGCCACTCAATTCCTTAACATCAGAGAGTTAGGGTAAGAATAATGGCTACCACTCCATATGGTTTGGTCTGTTTATATAGAGGTATGTCATTTTCAGGGTATTGCTGGAGCTGATGGTCTTCCTGGGGACAAAGGAGAACTGGTATGTTTAATTAAATCCATCTTTAAGACACAATACAATAGAAGGAATCCAAGTCCAAGAGAAACTCTAAATGGGAAACTTGGAACTTGTAGATGAAAATTCAAATGAAAAAACTTTGAGGATAAGGATACAGAAATTCATAATGGGTAGTAACAAGGAATTACAATAAACACCACCACTTCTTTTTAATGTACAATTGTACACGATGCCTAGGAACATGTCATGGGAATAGAAATTAGAAAATCCAGGTTTCAACCTATTCTGTATGACTACATTTTTAATCTTTCAAAAAACCTGAGATTTCATCAGTGGGGGAGTTCCATTCACTCATTGGTAAAATAACTTTGTCATGCCTTAATGGGTGGTCAAAAAAAAACCCCACCAACTAGTGGTCATTTTTCTGAGACAACTCTCTTGGCAAGGCTATGCCCCAAGACATAGAGTGGCAAACTTATGTCTGAAGCTTTTACAGTATGTAAATACCTAGTGTAACCTATGCTTACTTGGCAAATGTTGCCTTTAAGAACCACCTTATGATAAAGCACTTATTTATCATAAGTACTTTAGTAAATGATTGCACGCTGAAATAATGTTTCTCTGATAGCATAGATTTTTCCAAAGTGAAATGCCTAAGATTAGCCATGCATTTCTTTTCACTATAGAAATAACTATTCAACGTAGAGGAGTCAACGATCTTAGCTAAGTCAACTCATGCAAGAAGTTTTAGTTGTAAAAGGATTCTCTTGCTATAGGCAAAAATCCATAAATTCTGGTTAGGTGTTCCATGAAATAAAAAGAAATATTTCTTGCGCATACTTCATAGGGCCATTCTGAAGATTAAAAGGTATATAACCCACTCTGGCTACTATAGAACCAATAAGAATTCAACTGATCAGTTTCTGGCCATGACAATGATTCATTCAGACCAGTTCTCCGAAAGTTAACAACTCTGGGTCTAATTTGGATTTCGGAAATTCTATCTAGGGCAGCTAGGTGTCAGAAGGACCTGAGTTCAAATCTGGTCTCAGACATTTAACGCTTCCTAGATGTGTGACCCTGGACAAGTCACTTAACCCCAATTGCCTCAGGCAAAAGAAAGAAAGAAAGAAAGAAAGAAAGAAAGAAAGAAATTCCATCTAGCTTTAAAGTAATTGGTGTTTCTAAAACTGTAATTAAATTTCCTCTGTATCTTTGGATGAAATAGAAACATTTCTTCACCTTCATCATGTATTCATTGTAACCTCCTCATAATATAATTAATTTTCAAGATCGTGGGTCCAAACTCTATAGTTATAATTACTTTTTCAAGCCTAATGAATTAGAAGTATAAAGATTATCTATTGGAGTTGAGGATTTGAGTTTGAATCTCCCTTGGCTGCTGAATACAGAGAAAGGGAGACTAGTGAAAGAATCATTGTAGTTAAGAAATTGCACTTTCCTGAATTGTATCAATGATGAAAGTGATGGTTTAAACGTGAAGAATAGGCTATCCCAAATAAGTCACTCCCTCATGTTGTAGGGAGTCTACTATTAATTTGACTCCTAAATACATTTCTATAATCAGAGATAGAATAAGTTCTAAAACTACACAGTCTTAAAGTACAAGCAAGTCCAGTGTGACTTTTAAGAATACGTTCATGTTGTGAAATGACTGGAATATTAAGGCAAAAGCATCAATTAAATGTAGTTTTTAAAAGCAATGTGCCTATATAGAAATTCATATGCTTCTACTAAATTGATAAATTGGTGACTTTTATTTAATCAAAAAAAAAAAAAAAGGCAAACTTTTAAATGCTACCTCCTCTCCTTCCTCCCTTTACCTCCAACACTTTTTTTTTTTTAAATCTTTCTCCAGGGTCCTAATGGTCCTGTTGGACAAAAAGGAGAGGTAAGTAATTGTCAAAAATCTGAACTTAGAAATTCTTAGAATACATATGTCTATCATCTGGGAATTTCTGATCTGATTGTATAAGAACCATCTCCTTTTATGATGATTCTTTTTTCTTTATTTTTAAGGGTGGATGTGGGGGCAGGGAGAGGTTGCACTTAACCACCTCCCTGCCTTTTTGATTAATTCTCCTATGGACAGGAATTTATGGTTCCTGCATGCAGGAGTTAAGTGATTACTTGAATATAAACAAATCCAGAATAAGCAAAGCAGAATGGAAAATAATCTAGGGAAATGGGAGTGATCGGGATTAGACCATTGACTGATTTAAACTTTGTCATATATTCATAATTATAATAGGTACCATATTTCTTGTCCTCTCAATGGGAAGAGTGAAGGAGAGAGAATTTGGAATTAAAAATAAAAATTTTCAGTAGAAGGGAAAAGGGGAAGGAGAGGGTGAGTGAGTGAACCTTATTCTCATCAGAATTGGCTCAAAGAGGAAATAATATACACAATATAGGTATAGAAATCTATCATATCCTGTAGGAAAGGAATGGGAAATGGGAAGGGGAGAGGATGATAAAGGAGAGGGCATCTTGGGGAAGAGAGTGGTCAGGAGCAAAACACTTTTGAGGATGGACAGGATGAAAGGAGAGAGTAAATAGAATAAGTTGGGGGAAATAGCAATAGTAATTGTAAAAAGAATTTTTAAGCAAGTTTCTCATTGAAGTAAGGCCTTATTCAATCTAGAAGTTATTTGCAAATGATGGTTAAAAGAGCAATATTTGGGGGGGGAATAGCTGAATAAATTATGGTATGTGATTTTGATAAAATATTATTGTTCTATGGAAAAATGATGAGCAGTATGCTCTCAGAAAAAAACCTGGAAAATCCTCCATGAACTCAAGCAAAGTGAAATGGATTGTACACAATATAATAGTAATGTTTTAGGATGATCAGCTGTAAATGACTTTACTATTCTCAGCAGGACTGTGATTCACAACTACTCTGAAGGACTTAAGATAAAAATTCCTATCCATACCCAGAGAAGGAACTTTTTGTGTCTAAATACAGATTGAAACATACTCTCTTTTAAAAATTAAAAAAAAATAATAATTTTATTTTTCTTAAGGGTTTTTTTTTTAGAGTAGAAGATCTTTGTTTTCTTTCACAGCATGGCTTTTAAGGAAATGTTTTGCACTTCACATGTGGTTTCTTAAAGGGGGTTGGAGTTGGGGATAAAGGAGAAAATCTGGAACTCAAAAGTTTTAAAAACAATGTTAAAAAAAGTAGTTTTAAATGTAACTGAGGAAAAGCATTAAATAAATAAAAATTTTTAAGTTTAAAATTAAAAAATAAAAAAATTGCATCATCACGAGGCTTAGAATATGAAGCAATGGTATATGCTTAGCAAACAATTGTCAGCATCCGTGATGAGAAGAACTGCTGGTAATTAGGAAGCAAATTTTACGGGCATTAGCTGCAAAGCACTTGTAAATTCTTATGAGTTATTGATATGAAAGACATTTTCTAAGCTTTTGTTTGATAATCAGAAAAGCATTTGCAAAAAGCTTGCAAAGGACTATTTTACAAACAGTAAAGGAATAGTTTGTATATTCAAATTCTGAACATTTTTCCTATCTTCTGGTTTTTGTTTTTAGTCAGGTAGTAGAGGTGAGCTGGGCCCTAAAGGTATTCAGGGTCCTAATGGTACTACTGGTATTCAAGGGCTCCCAGGACATCCTGGTCCAGCAGGGTTCCAGGGAGTACAAGGTGTCCCCGGAATTATTGGAAAACCTGGGATTCCTGTAAGTATTCTTTTCACCCTTTCTTAAAATAGATACATAATGGAATCTGATTGTTCACTGAATTTATGGGATTGGGGACTGGATCTAAGATGAATAGTAGAATTAAATACATGCGCGCGCGCACACACACACACACATGTCCTTTTGCAAGGATCAAATGCTATTGATCCAGTTAATTGAATTGTGCCTTGGATTTTATCTGTGATTTGACTTGTTTAAAAAAAAATTTTTTTTCTGTGATTTGATATGCTTAATTTTTTTTTTTTATTTCAGGGTAAAGAAGCCAGTGAACAACATATAAGGGAACTATGTGGAGGAATGATTAATGGTGAGTACCAGGATCAGGACAATTCTATAAAGCACAGATTTTCATCTATAATTCATCTTTCTTTTTGATCTTTTCATCTATTTAACGAAATCTAGAATAATTGTGTATCAAGAAAATCTTAATCCCCATGCTTCTGCCTGTGTAGAAGCTGGTAACTGAGAGGAGTGAAAGGAAGGTAACTTTCCTAGCACTGCTGGTGGGGACAAGGATGGGAAAATGGGTAAGGGAAGGTGGGGAAGAATGTTCTTCCACGTTCCTTCTTATTTCAGGATATTGTATTTATTAGATGAGATAGTGTACATGCAAGAGTTTTGAAACTTTTAAATAAAGATAAGGTGGGTAGTAATAGTGTCATTATTACCATCATCATGATTACTATTGTTACCATAGTGATTGGATCTAAGACAGAAATATGGTTGTTAGGAGGGTAACTAGTTACAGTGTTTCAATGGGAGACCTCAGAAAATACTCAGGTTCCTATGTAAAAGAAACAGTAGAAAATTAGTTTCATTTGCTGCAGTTGCTAGAGGTTGCTTTAGTTGAATTTAAATGAATTGATTAAGATAATAATATATGTGGAGCTTAGCCCTGTCAATTATACTGAAAGATGTTCATGCTATTCATAGAAGGAAACTAGTTTTGGCTACATGATTCAAAGAAAGAATGTAAAACATTTCTTTCTAAAGGAAAAAATTCTTAATATAACATTTATTTTGACTTTTAAAAAACTGCTCAAAGTTTTTATGGTTTTTCTAAACATATGTGTGATAATACATACATGAATTCTCTTCCATATGGTGTACCTAACAAAAATTGATTCTTCTTCCCTGTTTTCTATCCTGCCTTTCCCACCTTGAAAAAAGAACAAATTGCAGAGTTAGCTGCTAACTTAAGGAAGCCTCTAATTCCTGGATCAATTGGCCGACCTGGTCCAGCTGGTCCTCCAGGCCCTCCGGGTCCAGCAGGATCTATTGGCCATCCTGGTGCTCGTGGGCCACCTGGGTATCGAGGTCCAACTGGAGAGTTAGGAGATCCAGGACCCAGAGGTAAGTTGTAGCTCTACTGATATTGTGAATTCCACTGTGGATCTTCCCAATTTTATCTGCTTTCCTCAAATCAGAATTGCACCAAATTGCTATAGACTACTTTATATTTCATTTCAATCACTTCCTGAACCCTAGATATTCTCAGGTAAAGGTACTAAAGAACAAAATATGATCAAAAAGGAGATTAGGGTTCTGAATGGATTCATAAATAAAGAAACCAAGAGTTTGTTAGAAGAGATGAAAAACATGAAATCATGATATCTTGTAAATTAATAGTTTGGAATAACTCTAGGCAAACCAAAACAATCATATGCCCGATTTCTGACCTTTACTTAGAAGGCTCTCCTGCCTGAAGTGCCTTCTCTATTTTACTCTGCTGAACTGCTTCTTTCAAGAGTTAGCTCAAGTACTTATAGAACTAATTTAACATGTGCATAAAATTGAGAAATACTTGCCATTTAGTTTATAAATTCCTTGAGGGAAGCGACCATGTCTTATTTTCTTTTCTATTTTCCCCTAATTGCAACAAATTTTATATCATCTTAAGCACTGGGTGAAAATTAAATAATTATAAGACCACTTAAGAATGATATTTTGGGGGCAGCTAGATGGTGAAGTGCATAGAGCATCAGCCCCGAAGTCAGGAGGACCTGAGCTCAAATCTGTCCTCAGAAACTTAACACTTCCTAGTTGTGTGACCCTGGGCAAGTCACTTAACCCCAACTGCCTCAGCGGGGAAAAATGATATTTTGTAGAAAAATCTTCTGGAGGAAAATAGAAAGGCTGCATTAATTAATCAACAAAACAACAAAACAAAGTTCTACAATACAGGGAAGAACAATTAAGACAGCTTTGAAAAATTGCAGTGTGAATTATTTTAGAGACCAGAAGCAGCATGGCACAAAGGGTAGAGAAACAGTTTCAAAGTCACTTAATTTCTCAGCTAAGCAGCTGAAACATGACGAATAGATGCCATTCTGCATTAATAGAAAGAATTTCCTCCCCTAAAAATTCTCTATACTAATGCAATCCCCGCTGCAGACCCTATCCTTATTTTGAAAATCAATCACTAATTAATTTTATTACTAGTTACATTTGTCAATATATGAATCTGAAATAAACCCAGGTCCTTGTCAGATAAAATAAAACTAGAAAATTTACATGTAAACTGTATTAAGAAATGATATTGGAATTCTTAACATATATGGGTTTCCAAACACAGATTTGTGATGAGTGAAGGAAATTTTAATTCAAACAAACAAAACATGAAAATAGGAGATAAGTAATAATAATAATGATGATGATGATGATGATGATGATAGCATTTATTTAGATCCTACTGGGTGCTAAGCACTGCTAAGTGCATTATAAATATTATTTCACTTGATCCTTACACCAACTCTAGGAGAGAGATGCTATAATTATCCCTATTTTACATTTGAGGAAGCTCTGTGTGTGTGTGTGTGTGTGTGTGTGTGTGTGTGTGTGTGTTTAATGTAAGTTCTGGAATAGGAAAATAAACTAATACTGAATTATTATAACTGTAGTCCAAAGAATAAGATTTGGGGCTCCTTTTTCTTAGCAGAAGTATTCTGAATATAGGAGATCATAACATAGGAAAAATTTAACAATGCAAAATAATTTGAACTGGTAAAATTTTAAAATTCTCCATTTTAAAATGGTATTTAACATTTACTTCATTTTCTCACTGTAAAATCAGTTGTATACTTAAACTAAGGAAACAGCTAACTTAAAGGGATTTTTCATTTAAAAATATGATTCCAGGCAGTATAACTCTGATTTATTATCAAAATACTTATGTAATATTTTAACATATTTAACATGAACCACCTGCCATCTAGAGAAGAGGGTGGGGGGAAGGAAGGGGTAATTTGGAACAGAAGGCTTTGCAAGGGTCAATGTTGAAAAATTACCCATGCATATGCTTTGTAAATAAAAAGCTTTATAATAAAAAAAAAAGAAAACAAAAAAAAAACTTTTGTAATTTTTTTAAAGGCAAAAGTTTGCAGGATTAGAAAATACAGAATTACTTTCCAAAAATTTTCCCTCACATTTTTTTCAGTTTTAACATTAATTTTAAAAAATAATTCAAGATTATAGTATATTTTAAAACTATTTTAGAATTTCCTTTAAGTATAGTGATTTAGAAATGCTGACACTAGGGGGCAAACAATATTAAGCAATTCATTTCATCAGTCATACAAATTCCAGCTTCTTTTTATTATTATTTTGACAATGAGTTTCTGATTCTTGTGCATTATTAGAGCTATCAGCCAAAGTATTTTGATAACTACATTTTGATACAATTCAGTCAACTAGTATTTAAGTGCCTGGTACATATTAGGCATGAAGCTAAGTACTAGAGTGCAAAGTAAAAGATAGCCTATGCACTCCAAAGACTTATTGTCTGATGGGAGAGACAACACAAAAACAACCAAGTGTATATTGTATACACATATATAATAAATTGTGGATAATCAATAAAAGGAAAATAGTAGTATTAAGAAAGGCTTTTTGTAGGTCTAACTTTAGTAGATATTTGAAGGCAGCTAGAGAAACTAGGAGGTGAAGATATAAAGATGGAAAGAGTTTCAGACATAGAGGACAGCCAATGAAAACGCATAGTGAGAAGGTAGAATTTTTGATCTGAGGCCACTGTCATTGAGTCAGAGTATATAAAGGGTGTAAGGGATAAGACCACCAGAGAGATTTTCATTATCATTTTTGTTCTCACACCCTTTGAATCAACCCTCACTATCTTCTTCAATCCAATCTCTGATGAGGTACCTTTCTACTTACTTCAGCTAAGCCCTCAACATGTGCCTTTGATCCCATCCCTTTGCATCTTCTCTGGCAGATTGCCCTATCATCCCCACTCTAATTTAGTCTTTCACCAACTCCTTGTTTCTTCTCTGTCTACAAATGTGCCTGTCTCCATCCCTAAAAGAAACTTTCAGTGGATTCTCCCATGCCTGCCAGATATCCTGTATCTCTCCTTTTTAAAAAAGACTGTACCTTCAGTATTTTAATTACCTCTTTTCTCACCCTGTTTTCAATCCTCTGCAATGTCTACTGATCTCAGTAATATATTGAAATTCTTCTCTCCAAGAGATCACAATTGAAGATTTTTTAATGACTTTTTCTTAATCCTATTTCTTTTCCGATCTCTGCAGCATTTGACACAACTGACCACCTTATTCTGAATACTCTATTCTGTTTTCAAGATTCTGTTTTCTTGTTTCTCTACAACTATTTTTCAATTATCTTTTAGTTGGATCTTTATGTCACTGTAGCTATCCTTTAAGACCATCTTAGAAAGGTTCTCTTCTCTTTCTGTCATTTCCACTTGATCTCATCAGATCCTATGGGTTTAATAATCATTTTGGGGATGATTCCTAGATCTATTTATTCAGTCCTAGTTTCTCTCTTGGGCTACAGACTCACATTACCAATTGCCAATTGGGCATTTAGAATTGGATGTCCCTTAACTATCTTAAAACCAACATTTTCAAAATAAAACTAATCTTTCAAACTTTCCTGTTACTATTATTAAGGTGGTACCTCTATCCTTCCAATCATCCACGTTTACCTAAGTATCATCCTTGTCTCTTTTCTCAACTTCATATTACATATCCAATCTGTTGCCAAGTTTAGTAATTTCTTTACAACATTTCTTGCAGTTGTCACCTCTCCACCAATAATCACTACTTTAGTTTAGGTATTTACTATCTTTTGTCTAGACTATTGCAACAACTTTCTAAATTGGACTCCTGCTTTTTCTCCCCACTCCATTCCATTTGCATTCAATTGCCAAAATGATTTTTCTAAATCGATGTTTTAACCAATATGATCTTCCCCCCAAACATTAAGACTCTTTTGATATCTGCCTCTCTCTTCTTTCTTCCTCCCTTGAATCTAGGATTAAATATAGGATGTTTTAAAATTCAGAGCAGAGTTAAGCTACTAAAGCTTATTAAAATTCAATAAAACTAATATATTCTTTAAAATTGGGACTAAGACTTTTGGGACATCTCTGTATAAACTTGTTTGGCATTTAAATTTCTTTACAACCTGATTTCTTTCTTCCTAGGCTTTTTACATATCATTCCTTACACACTCCATGGTCCAGTAACACAAGGCTACTTTCTGTGAAGCACAAAG
Source organism: Myrmecobius fasciatus (assembly GCA_023553655.1). Lineage (NCBI taxonomy): Eukaryota > Metazoa > Chordata > Mammalia > Dasyuromorphia > Myrmecobiidae > Myrmecobius > Myrmecobius fasciatus. The sequence goes on along the minus strand of JAJPUD010000737.1, from coordinate 138,737 downwards.
CTCTGTTTTCCAGAGCCTTTGCACTACCCCCATAAAGATTATTTTCCCTCCTAACCTCAGACAATTAGAATCTGGTTCCCTTTGAGACTCAGCTCAAGTGCTTCCTCGATTTCTTTTCAGTTCTTCCAGATACTAGGGCCTTCCCTTCTGAAGTACCTTTTTTCTGAAGTACCTTCCATCTACTCTGTATCATGTATGTTTTCTTCTCACTAAAATGTAAGCTCTTTTGAGGGAAGGAATTTTTTTTTCTTTGAATCCACAGTTGAATATATTGCTGAGCCTGGACTCAGGATAACCTAAGTTTAAGTTTTCTGTCAAATAATTCTTAGTTATGTGGCCCTGGTAAAATCAGTTTTCTGAGTATCTGTTTTCTCATCTGCAAAATGGGGATAAATACCTTCCAGGGTTGTTGTAAATAAAGGAGATTATTGTATAACATTTAGCACAATGTCTAGCAAAATGGTAAGTGCTCTATAAATCACAGCTATTATTATAGCACAGTGCCTGGCACCACAATAAATGATTGAACTGAATCACAATGTCAAGGTAATTAAGGCAATTAATCCCTCTGGTGAAATCTCAAGATCTTGTTCTCTGTGCTTCAGATTTTACCTTACTTGTATATCTTTTGTCTCCCCTGGAGATTGAATACTAAATACCTCTATCCAAAAACACCACCACAAAAACCAAAGAATTTTTTATTTATTTATGAAAATCTCTTTTTACAAAAGTGAATTATAGAATTCCTCATTTCAGTGAATTTTCAATTAGGTATCATGTCTTAAAACCACACTAAACAGATAACCTATTTTGTAGGATTCCAGTTATTCCTGTAAGTAAAGTTGTTTGCAATCTTGTTTAAATATTTAAATACTTAAAAAGAAGATATTCCTTCACTTACATAGATCACAGTCCCTTCACACCATAACAGATATTCTTCATGAGTTGCTTTGGTCAGGAAAAAATGATCATCTGGTGATCAAACTTCTTCTGAGAAGTCTCTCTGAACTTAATAAGGCTGATGCATTTCCAGCTTGGGAGGATCAGCTAAACCTTATGCTTCATTGGCATAGTCTCAGACAACCCAGAGTCATGTTCACACTACAATGAGGCATGAGGACTTTTTGAGTAATAACAAATATTGTAAAAACACAAACCCAAGACAGTATTAAACATTTATGTTTTAACTGTAAATGGTATTATTATATAGTACTAGGAAATTTTCAAATTTATTGGAATCCTGTTAAAAATGACACAATGCTTCAATACAGGTAATCAGGGTGACAGAGGAGACAAAGGAGCTATTGGCATAGGCATTGATGGGCCTGATGGAGATCAAGGACCTCAAGGTATGACAACACTTTGCATCTTTATACAAGCTGTGGCTGTATTATCTGCAATTTAGTACCCTGACAGAATATTTAAATGAAACATTTGTTTGAAATTTAGTTTTTTTAATGAGAAAAATATTGTCTTTGGCAAAGAAGCATAGATAAAATTCTTCAAGGCAAAAATAAAATGATTCCTAGATTAAAATCCTAACCAACTTCCTTGAGAAGTTTGATAAAAATAATTTTATTGAAGACTTTCATAACCATTTTAAGTATTATGAAACAATTATCTAACTACATAGTAGTTCCTTACCAAAGATCTTCTTCATATGTGTGTGTGTAAATTCCTTCTTATCTGAAACCTCTTTATTGACCCTAGAATCTCACAGTCAAACATATGTTGTCATTTAAATTTGAATGAATAAACATATCTTTTATGCAGTGGTAGTGGCCAGTTCTGAATAATACATGAGCAAGGCAAAGAGTAAACAGAGACACTTGACAGCAAGAATAAACATAATCACTTACTTAGCTATGTTATAAAAAGAAAAGCTAAGTACAATCAAACTGATAATGTAAGAACTGTATCCAAACTCTCTACCTAACTTTTTCTCCTTGCAATCTTTCTTAAGGACCTCAAGGCGTTCCTGGAATTAGTAAAGATGGTCGAGATGGTGCCCACGGTGAACCTGGTTTTCCAGGTGATCCTGGTATTCCTGGTGCAATTGGTGTTCAGGGAACTCCAGGGATTTGTGATACCTCAGCCTGTCAAGGAGCTGTTATAGGAGGAGGAGGAGGAGGGGAAAAATCTGGCCCTAGAAGCTCATAAAATGTAATTTAAAGAAATGGACCAATGACTGAATATTTGAGTCAACATTGAATTATGAAAAGACAAATTGATTGATAGACAGTATTCCCTTATTAATTTTAATGAGCTCAAAATTTTACATGGTAATTCAACTCAATGAAGGACTATGATGAAAAGCATTTTCAATACCTTATATATGCCCTTTTTTTTTTCAAAACCTTTTAATGGCAACAAACCTCACCTCTTACTTGCATAAAGGTTTTATTCTTTGTACCATCTTTTCTCCCTATACATAACTGTCTATTTGTGTACAAGAATTAAACTTTATTTCATACCTCAACTTGCTATAAGCAATAAATCCAAAACACTTCCAAGGGGGTTTAATAATGTATGTAAATAAAATTTTCAGGGGAGAATTTTTGTATATTTCCATAAGATGACAAAGGATATTCAGCAACATGTTCATACCAAGCTTCACTTTTTTTCACAAATACTGTGCACATAGCTAAAGATTATGACGGAATCCCAGTAAGGGAAAAAAAAAAGTTAATTTGCATCTAGTAATATTAAACTGGTGATGTAGTATTATTAAAAATGGAAGGAAAATTTTAAAAATTTTATAATGTCCTAATCAAAGCTCCAGCCAGATTTACCTCTTTAACACTTATTTTTGTCTGAAAATAAATTGCTACAAATTTGTGAATATCTGTGATTTTACAGTATTTATTTTAGGTGACTTTGTATGTAAAGCCTATTGGTGTCATCTGTTGTAATAAATAAAGCCACTCAAATCTGAAAGTATTTTAGTTCAAAACACTGTAGTTTATTATCACATAGAGCAATTACTCTCAATATGAAAATATTCTGTGCATATAAGTAATCCATTGTTTACAGTATACCATATATGGGCAAAAGCAGCTTTTAAGAGAAACTTTCAGGAAGCTTGTAGTAAAATGGTTTAAGACAATACTGTATTTTGCAAACAATGCAAAAAAACAGCACTGTAGGACTAAAAATATAATTTCAAGGGGGATAGATAATTGGCAAATTAACTCAAATACAGTATCATTTCCAAACTACTTATAGTCAAGAACAATTTAACTTTGTTCCAATTGCTAAGTGGGCGTATTTGAAATATAAATAAAATAAAAGCAATGTACCTTTTAATAAGGCTGAACACAAATCTATATAGATTGTTCAAATATTTTTATAACATATCATGTTAGAAAAACATGATAGATTTCATTGATAATTGAAGAATTACTTACTAATAATTGTCAAGATGCTTTCTTGTTGCTGCTGGTCCCCCAAAGGTCTAAGAGGACACTGATGAATAAATATTTAATGTTCTAGATATGTATTTTTACAAAATGTATTTTGCCAGTAAGTCACTACTACTGGAATCCCATTAACAAATGTCGATATAAAATTAGACCATCAGAGTAGAATTCCAGAATTGTAGAAAATATATATGGATCATCCCTGGATAGCCATATATTTAATAAAAATACTAAGTATTCAGTTCAAACTACTTGATCTCCATTGCGGGGCTATTCTGTAGATTTTCCTGCACTGGACATGTTACTAACGAGTCTGGTCTGGTCAGCTTTAGCCTTCTGCCCGTTTTACCACAAAATACACTTTCAAATTCCTAAAGTCAAAAAATGATAATTAATTTAATATATTGAATTTAGCAAACAGCATTCAAGTATAAAATTACTAAGCTTCAATTTAATAATGGCATAAACATGTTTATAAAAATGTAATTTTAATATGAATTACATATGAAATTTTCTTTAAACAGAGCTTATTAAAATAATTATTCAAATAAATGCTCACAGAAATGAAAAGTAAATTATAATTCTCAAACTATGATTCAAATCTGAGAATGAATAAAAAAATAATTTTATCTATTCAGATGAAGTAAATTTATATTTTTTAAAATATAGGAGTTTTTGTATTTGTTACTAGTTTTAAGGGAAAGTAGTACATTATTACTTTACTATGCAATTACTATAATTACTTAACACTGACAGGCAGGACTATAGTAGCCCTGTTAAACACTGGTACAAAATTCTTAATTTTTTTTTTTTTTTTTTTGCTTTTTGCTGAGGCAAATGAGGTTAAGTGACTTGCCCAGGGTCACACAGCTAGGAAGTGTCTAAGACCAGATTTGAACTCAGGTCTTCCTGACTTCAGGGCTGGTGCTCTATTCACTGCGCCACCTAGCTGCCCCCAAAATTCTTAATTAAAATAATATAGATTATATATACCACATTGTTTCATATTTAAGAAGGCACTTTTATTTTTAAAATCCATTTTCTTTGGGGGAAAAAAAAAAAGACAATTACCTACCCATTCCCAAACATATTCATTAAATCTTGTACTTCTGAGTATGAACTCTTTTTTTTATATCTTTCTCTGCATGTAAAGTGCTTTAGATGCTTGTTACAATTTAAAGTGAGGCATATTGTTTCATATTTCATCTTCTAAGACAAGTAAATAGAACTACTATATTCCATGTAAAATGTCATCAGTTTCAAGTTTGAAATGGTAGCTAATGAACAAAACTGTGAACATGGCTAGAGAGAGTATGAGAGGATTTTCAAGGAGACATTATGAAAGAACCCTGGACTAGGAGTCAAAATACTTGGATTTATGTGTCTATTATTAATAAGCATTTGGTCCTTGGATAAGTCTGTAATCTGGATGAGCCTTGGGTGAGCTTTAGATTTCTCATCTAAGAAATATGAAAGCTGGACTAGACAGATAGTATTCCAAATGTCCTTAGTATTAAAATTCCAAAATGATAAAGTGCTTTTTACCTTCTTATTTGAACTGCTTGACAAGTACTTACACAACAAGCAAACAAAACTGAAGACCAAAACACATAAATAGCCATATCTGATGGTATAAATATGAAAAACATTATAGTAATATTAATATTTTTTAATAAATGAAGCTGTTGCTGATCTACTCTCAATAAAGTATGCATCTTAAAAAAATTTTAGTGGTGATGATGAATGACAAATCTATGCATACTTCTACTGCATTCATTCCATCCTACTCCAACCCACTATGATGAAAGAAGTCATGTGTTTTTATAATATGGGTTACAGAGAATGGACTAAAGTAAAGCTAACAGGTCTCATAAACCCTAACTAACTGAATGCAAGCACTTAGGTATGGATACTTACAAATGCTTTCTCCATTAAATTTTCCTGATTTTTCTTTCACTAATACGTGAAGCTTATATGCACAAAAATACAATTAATGGAAGGGGTTTTTTATAGCTTATTTTCATTTCATAAGAAAGATATCATGTGAACAAAGTTGATATTCATATTTTGTAATTATAAATCTTGTGCCCACAGCTAAGATTGAACTGCAAGTAGGCAAAGAAGAATATTCAGACTTAATACCTTATACTTATCAATACGAAAAAACAAAAACCAAAAACCAAAACCCTTGCAAACAGATTAGCTATGGCTCATATACAACCCCAGTTAACAAGGTATATTTGCCCAAAGGTACTACAATCCAAAATACCATAAAACACTCATTTGAACTACAAACATATCTTTATTTTTACAATTATACCTGTATTTTGATTAACCTTGTTAATTAAATGGCTCATATATTAAATGGGATTTCTTATTTAGACTAATCTGATGATCAGTGTATATGATATTAATTCAATGTTCTTTATACATGTGAATGCAGTTAATACACATCTATGCTTTAATGTAGAGTATAAATAGTATGTTTATACATCAATGTGGTAAGTATTCCTTTCACTGAAATATCTCCATAGTTGAGGCTAGAATTTCATGTGTGGTCAAGAAAAATCATCACCTGGGAGTCCTCCTTCTGGTGATGAACCTCTACAAATTTAGCTGGTATGGTCCTCAGACAACACATACAGAGTCTATCACCATGCCCATACATATCTGTATAACAGAAAATGTAAATGTAGAATACTTATCCTTACTACTGTGAAAATACCTTATTTTCATATAGGAGATAAACTAAGCTATCTTTATCATATTAAAGAAACTAACTTACAGAATTAAGTGTTATTACCAGAATTATACAATTAGGCCGAAATATTTATAAGAATCTCATCATTTTTAGTTTCTAGTTTCTACATCTATTTAGAATTTCAACTTCAGTTGTTGGGTAATTCTTTGAATAATTATGAGAAGTAGATCAAATATGATCTTTGGCCATCTGACATTTCTTTGTCTTATTAATTCATGCAAATCCTGTTGAATTCCATATTAGTCTTAATCTTAATTAGTTCCCCCTCCCTTCTATATGGAATTCAAAGACTGTGACAAAAGATAAATTATTTTTATTTATTTTGTCTTCTAATTCCTAAGGAACCATCACTAACTGGCTAATAGTTTTTTGCTGGTCAAATTTAGGGATAATTTTACCTAGAAGCAGTAATATGAAAACTGCAATAGAAAGGTGGACAAAGAATATAAACAGTGTCTAGAAGAAATGCAAACTGCAAAAACCATATTAAAGTTCTATATCAGAAAGAGGGAAAAATTTAAACTTAAGCTTATACGTAAAAAATTAGCCAAAATGATAAAAACCAGAAAAAGTCAATGTTGGAGAAGTATACTAATACACTATTATTGCTAGACATAAGTATTTATCAAAATCTTTCTACAAATTAATTGAGAATTTATGAGTAAAATCACTAAATTATCTGAACTTTCCACCAAGTGATAGCTTTACTGAGCATACTCTAAAGCAGCTGATGACAGAAAAATGGTCTTCTAATATAAAACAAAATATTCCTACGAGCACAATTTAGTAGCAAAAAAAAAAAAAAAGCAAAATGGTTGCCTATTAATTGGGATCTGATGTCTATATTGCAAGTATATGAATGTAATGGAATAAAAGAAACAAGTATGATAAACTCAGAGAAATATGGTAGGTGTTGTATAAAGTGATATAGTGAAGAATCGAGAACAATATATAATGACTACAATAATGTAAATAATTCTAAAAAGTACATAATCTATGATGAATTGTAATGAATAATCTGGGACAAAGAAAATTGATAAAAAAACATTACTTCTTCAAGTGGAGAGGTAGGGACTACAGATAAATAATGTAGTATATATTGTGAAATGGTATTGTGATCAGTTGATTTTGTTTAACAGTTATCTTTAAGGTTCAGTGGGGAAGAGAATAAAGAAACAAATGGTTTTAAAAAAGGCAACAATAAAACTTTTTTTTAAACAAGCTATAAAAAGATGGATGTATCTAACTTCAGATGTTTGTGAAGCATTATACATATTACCAAATTAATGACCAAATAGAAATGACCATTTCTATTAAAAGCAGGCAAGAATCCCATATCCCTTATATAGGTATTAAGGACATCTGATAGATTTGCAAAGCTGATTTTGCTTTGAATTTTTTGCTGGTTTGCTGATTTGAATACCAAAAAGTTTATTAATAAAGGGCAAATTTCAAGAGGATTAAAACACTTCATTAAAAATATAAACCAATACACTACAACATAAGAAAAGCCACATTATAAATTAGCATAATACTCAATATAGACAAATCCAACCCAATTGATATAAAATATGGTTAAGTGTACCAACTATAAAGACAAAAATCAAGAAATAGATGAAAGGGTGTGATGCATGAGATTTGTCCAGTAATATGGACAACCAAAAAGGGAGGATGAAGAATAAACAACTGTTGGTATCACCCCAAGCAAGCATCATCCAAAAGAGGGATGCCCTATATGTTGGTGGTTTCTCTGTAGCCAGGACAAGGCCCTGGAGTGGGAAAGGGAATCTATAGGATTTTAGCATGATTCAGTTAGATGAAAATATATCTTAATCCTTTTGATTTCATATTTGCTTAAATAAATGGCTAATTTTAGTTACCAAATCAGAATCCTATGCGAATAGTCCTATGCATGATCCAGTAGTAATTAGAAGATTAAACAAGTATTTCCTTCAATATAATGTAATGAGTTTGTATTTTATTTTATAAATCACTGTCCTATAGGTGTGGTCTGCCAGGGCCCAATCATTTTTAGTATGACTGATAATCATATTCCAAGAATAGTAGAAGCAAATAATCAAAATCTATAGGAAAGATAACTATCTCAAGACATAACTTAGTCAAAATAAAACCACCTTAGCAAAAATAATTTTAGTATGAAATACCAAATTGACAAAAGTGTCCAATACAAACTTTAGCATTCAAACATTGCTTTTGAGGATCCAAATTTAATAACTGAAATACCAACTACGTAATAAATTTTACCACTAAATCACATATTATATGTACACTTATGGCTTCACTGAAGCCTTTCCAGATTTCTCTTTTAAAAAAAGATTACACTAATCTCTTCTCCCAGCAAGAATTTGCTGTTTGTACCACTTTAGTATGTCTCACATCTATTTGGATTGCAAATTCTCTTAGGGAATGACTGACTTACTTTTCTGGTATCATCCACTGAGCATCTAGTAGTAGCTTATACACAGTAGGCATTTAAATAATTGTGGTTTTTAATAACCAATTAACTGATAACGTACTGTAAATTTGGAATGTCAGTGTGATATATTATTTTACCCTTTAGCTACAAACCTCACTTTACTTTTAATGTTAATAATATTAATGTGTGTCTATTTCCTGATATTATATCTAATATCCTGATGGCAATATTTCACAAAATAATAAAGCATCTCAGTTTGAAGATAATTGGCAAAATAAAGAAGGCCAAGCATTTTTAATTATTTGTGGGCTTTTAAAGTGAAATTCCAAAAATTTACTTTGGCCTAATTACTAACCTTCTTCAGAGAATCTCCATGTCTTTCCTGAATATATTTCAGGAATGCTGTTGTCCACTGTAAAGTTGTAGCCTTATCAGTCTCAGCATTGCAGAATGGAACTAGAAGATTCAATTCATCACAACAAATCCGAATTCTGCGCCTGCATTCAAAACCCAAAGTAGTCATGAAAGAAACTAAATAAAACTAGCCATCTAAAATGTTTCTTTTTAAAAAAATTTTTATTATAAGCTTAACACTCTCAACAAATACAAATCATTTTGAAGCCTTAAAGTCAAAACTATATACATTTTCACTGAAAAAACAATTTTATAAAATAACAATTTTTCTATAGCCCCTTCTCAATCTATTTGTATACTTAGAGTTGTTGTCTTTATTTTTTTAGATGATATCAATGTGTATATTGTTGTTCTTATTGTGTCGACCTTGCTTTGTATCATTTCACATAAATCTTTCCATTTTCTTTTTATTCTTCAAACTTATGTTTATGGCACAATATTGCTCCGCTGCATTAACATAGCATGATTTACTAAGATATTCCCCATTTGTTGAGTATATATGATTATAAATAAATCGTTACAGTTTTTTGTATAATTTATTTTTTCTTTTAATAGTATCTTTAGGATATGTCCCAGGAAAATGGATGCTGAGAACCAGCTGTCTCAAAGGTCACTTTTGTGATTTGCCAAATTGCTCCTTCTAAAAAGTCTACTCCAATCTACAATCCTACCAACAATGTAGCAAAGTTTGTTTCCTTGTAACTCATCAATATTGAATTTTCAATTATTTTTCCCCAAGAGTGCTAGTTTTAAGTTAGCATAATAAAATTGCATTAATATGCATTTTTCTGATATTAGAGAAGTTGATGTGTTTCTTTGGTATTCTAAACTTTTAAATAATTTGTAAACTATAAATTTTCAAAGACTGATATTTAAATAGTAGGATACTTCATCAGCACTTAGCACACAAGGGATACTTAATAAAATGTTTGTTGGATTGGGCTAGATTAATCCATATAAAATATGAAGAAAGTCAGAATTTAAGGATTAGTAAAGTATTTCCAAAATTATTTCCTTTTTAGAGGTTAATTAATGCTTTCAGGTCTACAGGGTAATATATAATGATAGTAAGGTATTATATATCAATCCAATTATGCTAAATGTAGACCTGAGGAGGAATCTAAGATATCTACAATCTATAGAAATATATTTATTTATGGTATCACTGAGTAGAAGCAAAGCTTAATGAACTTGCACTATATATCTAGACTATACTGCAATTCCCAAATTTTTGGCTCATCAGTATCCAGAGTTTTAAAGATGCTGATACTGTGAAAATGTATACAACATGGCCCCATTTGCCAATCTGCATATTCCTAACCACATCTATAAAGCAAGTGACTAGTTCACTAGATGCTAGAGGCAAAACTATATAAGTGAGGTTCAACTGAACACCCAGGAAGGAAAAGTTTTTGTTTTTGTTTTTTTGTTTTTAAGTTTGGACTTCTAATTTCATCAGTGCATGGCACTCCCAGTATGGAAATTCCTTCCTCTGAACAACTTCTCTGCAGCTTACTGTATAATAAAATTGCTTGGAGTATTGAGAGGTTAAGTGATTTGCCCACTGTCATACCAGCAGCATAGGTTAAAGGGAAGACTTGAACCCAGGTCTTCCTGACTCCAAGGCTAGCCCTCTATCCACTATGACACACTGCCTCTCAAAAGATACATTTGTAATTATTTATATAAAACTGAAACCCTGAAGTGATTTATACTTGTGCTCTATATATGGCTCCATGATGTCATCAATGTGGGTATTCCCTCCACCAGTGAATATTGAAATGTCTCATCTTGGGTGACTCTTATGCATATATCTTTCCATAAATCCACCATGAAGATTCGCCCAAAACACCAGACATCTTCTAGGTCTGGTGGTCTTATGCATACCAATGTTGTACATAGCCAACCAGCTGTATAATTCACTCTTGCTATATGACAATTCCTCCTCCTCTTGCAAACATATATTTTTACATGTTTTACTGTACTTCTCGCAGGCAAGTCATCATTGGTAATATGCACAGCCTACTTGTACAGACCCACCATCAATCTCTCCAATGCCCTTTGGATCACCCACAAATATTATTCTTCAGAGACTGAGGTGTTCCATCATTCACAGTTACATAACATCATCTGGAAAATACTGGTATTTTTAAAATGGGTTTGTGTGTCAGAGAACAGCTTGGGATCATGAAAAGCACTGCATAATTTTCCAAATGCAGTTAAGCACTTGCTCTTCCTTCAATTCTGAACTACAGAAAATTGCCTCTATAATATATCTAAGATATAAGTAGGGACTAACTTAATGGGCTGATTATCCACCTATATGTCATAATCTAGACAACATGTATTCTTTATCCACTTGACTTATCCTATATAGATTTCTTGGCCAATCTTTTTTGCAGCTGTGAATTTCATTATGGAAAGTCTGTAATATTCTGGAGCTTAATGTCATCCACAGGGATTCAAACTTCTCTTTGGAATTTGTTCAGTATATACACGATGGTAGTGAAAATCTTGGCAAGAGCATTTTTCCGTTTTATGTTTCACTTGATCATTTCATTGAACAAAATTACCTGTGGTTATAACTATGAGAGAATCTCACAAGATCTTAATATATGCATTGTTTGCATAGAATTTTAAAATCTATGTTCTGCTCTATCAAGTCAAACTATTTTTGTAATAAGAAATAGTTGGATCTTGTATACTTTATACTGTTCAATCAGTTGTATAACTGGAGAGGTATTATCCTAGAAAATGGTCTGTGAGTCTTCCTATCCCCATTCCAAACTTTAATCCAGGGCACTCCTAACAGGGTTTATTCTCACAGAGCTGTCATAGAAATAATACAGTAGGAAAATGCGTCAGTAGCTATTGATACTATTGTTTTTTCTTGGTAATAATGTCTTACATGATTTTCTCCCCTACTTATGCTTTTTCATTTTATAAATTTTGAAAATTCTTCAATTGCCTCCAAAGCTGTGTTCCTCAAGCAGATTTCATTTGTGTAAGCTTCTGCAGACCCAGCCACTCTTCTCAACATCAGTTTCTCAAGCGCCAGTTCTCACTCTTCATCAAGTACTGAGATGCAATGAGTCTAAATGTAATGGGTTCTACTGTAGTCAATAAAGAGCTTAGATCACAATAGAATGGCTGGCAAATCTGTTGCATTTTTTATATTCATTATGTTCTTTTTAGTTTCATTTGGTTTCATGCACCACTTTCTGAAGATTCATTTTCCATTTTGCTACTTTTAACAGTTTTGGGAGGCAATGCTTTAGGTAACCTCCTCCATGCTTTGTATATAATTTTCTGTAGCTGAGCTTGTACTGAAAATTGTTGTTGCCCTGGGCTGCTATGATTCTGCTTCATAAGGTCATCAAATGTGTTTACTAAATGAGACAATTTCAGGACTTAAAAAATCTTCTTAATAAATTGTTTGACCTTTCTCTAAGAAATGGTAATAATCAGAACCAATATCTTTATCTTTGGTTATTTTCCATTTTTCAGAGTCAAAAGTCTGTTTAAATAGGTTGGATTGTAGTTGCTGTAAATGCATATAGTGCTATCCTTTTTTCAATCAGATGATTTTGATCCTTGCTCTTAACTGATGGTTCAACTCTACAAAGAACACATTCAGAAATTGCCAGAGACTGAACCTTAAAACCATGACCCTTTTAACCTTCCCCCC